>ONZH01013768.1:0-20886 GCA_900303285.1 Rhinella marina
GAAAAATTGTGCTAAAGAGTGCCAGTTGGACCTCTAAAAAATGGCGTTTTTTGGGTCAGCGTTAGGCAAAGACGATATGGAGGAGGAGGAGGAGGAGTAGAGAAGAGGAGTAGAGAAGAGGAATCGGATACATAAGTTATTTAAATCTTTAGCTGCTTTCCCCCGGAGGAGATTTGAATTCCGGTAAAATCCAGGCTTTGTTCATTTTAATAAGCGTCAGCCTGTCAGCGCTGTCAGTTGACAGGCGTGTACGCTTATCGGTGATGACGCCACCAGCTGCACTGAATACCCGCTCTGACAGCACGGTAGCGGCAGGGCAGGCCAGCACCTCCAAGGCGTACAGCGCCAGTTCAGGCCACGTGTCCAGCTTTGAAACCCAGTAGTTGTATGGAGCAGAGTGATCGCTACGGACGTTGGTATGGTCAGCTAGGTACTCCCTCACCATCTTTCTGTACAGCTCCCCCCTACTCTGCCTAGAATGGGGACAGGTGACAGTGTCTTGCTGGGGTGACATAAAACTGGCAAAGGCCTTGGAGAGCGTTCCCCTGCCAGTGCTGGACAAGCTGCCTGCTCGCCTCCTCTCCCCCGCTACTTGGCCCACAGAACCATGCCCTCTGCCGCTAGCGGCGTCAGATGGGAAGAATTGTTTCAGCTTGTGCACCAGGGCCTGTTGATACCTATTCACTCTCATACTCCTTTCCTCTGCAAGGATGAGAGTGGAAAGGTTCTGCTTGTACCGTGGGTCCAGGAGAGTGAACACCCAGTAATCGGTGTTGGAAAAAATTCTTCTAACGCGAGGGTCACGGGATAGGCAGCCTAACATGAAGTCTGCCATGTGCGCCAGAGTCCCAACATGCAAGAATTCCCTCTCCTCACTGACCTGACTCTCCATTTCCTCCTCCTCCAAGTCCTCCTCTTCAGCCCATACACGCTCAAGAGTTAACGACTGAGCACTGGTACCCTCTACTGTCTCGCCGACATTCTCCTCCTCTTCCTCCTCATCCTCATCCCCCTCCTCCGATAGGCGCTGAGAAACAGACCGGAGGGTGCTCTGGCTATCAAGCGACGTATCTTCCTCCACCGTCTCTTGTGACAAGCGCAAAGCATCCGACTTGATGCTGAACAGTGAGTTTTTCAACAGGCAAAGCAGCGGGATGGTGAGGCTGATAATGGCGGCATCGCCGCTGACCATCTGTGTTGACTCCTCAAAGTTGCTCAACACCTGGCAGATATCAGACATCCACGTCCACTCCTCATTGTAGACTTGAGGAATCTGAGAGACCTGACTACCAGTTCTGGTGGAAGATGACATCTGGCAGTCTACAATAGCTCTGCGCTGCTGGTAAACTCTGGATAACATGTTTAATGTGGAATTCCATCTCATGGGCACGTCGCACAACAGTCGGTGAGCGGGCAGTTGTAGGCGGCGCTGTGCTGCCCTGAGAGTGGCAGCATCTGTGCTCGACTTGCGGAAATGCGCACAGATGCGGCGCACCTTGGTGAGCAAATCAGACAGATTGGGGTATGTCTTGAGGAACCGCTGAACTATTAGATTGAACACGTGGGCCAGGCATGGCACATGTGTCAGTCTGCCGAGTTGCAGAGCCGCCACCAGGTTACGCCCGTTGTCACACACAACCATGCCTGGCTTGAGGTTCAGCGGTGCCAGCCACACATCGGTCTGCGCCGTGATGCCCTGTAACAGCTCTTGGGCGGTCTGCTTTTTGTCACCTAAGCTCAGCAGTTTGAGCACCGCCTGCTGGCGCTTACCCACGGCACTGCTGCTGCGCCTAGAGCTACCGACTGAAGGCGCCGTGCCCACGGATGGTAATTCGGTGGAGGAGGAGGGGTCGGAGGAGGAGGAGGCATAGTACGTCTGAGAGACCGTGACCGAGGTAGGCCCCGCAATCCTCGGTGTGGGCAGTACATGAGCGGCCCCAGGGTCATTCTCGGTCCCAGCCTCCACCAAGTTAACCCAATGTGCCGTCAGTGAGATATAGTGTCCCTGCCCGGCAGCACTTGTCCACGTGTCCGTGGTTAGGTGGACCTTCTCAGAAACAGCGTTGGTCAGGGCACGGATGATGTTCTCCGACACGTGCTGGTGTAGGGCTGGGACGGCACATCGGGAAAAATAGTGGCGGCTGGGGACGGAATACCGAGGGGCAGCCACTGCCATGAGATTGCGAAAGGCCTCGGTCTCTACCAGCCTATAGGGCAGTATCTACAGGCTAAGCAATTTGGAGATGTGGACGTTGAGGGCTTGGGCATGTGGGTGGGTGGAACTGTATTTCCTCTTGCGCTCCAGCGTCTGCTGTAAAGACAGCTGAACGCTGCGCTGGGACACATTGGTGGACACTGTGGAGGATCGTTGAGGCGAAGGTGTGGTTTTCCGGCGGGAGGCGCTCGTGCCGGGGTCCTGGGCAGGGGGTTGACTAGCAGAGGCAGCGAGTGATGCAGGGGGTTGACTAGCAGAGGCAGCGATTGACACAGGGGAAGGAGCAGTGGTGTGACCCACAGGAGGTGGTGAACGGCCTTGGTTCCATTGAGTGGGGTGTTTAGCACTCATATGCCTGCGCATGCTGGTGGTGGTTAGGCTAGCAGTGGTGGCACCCCTGCTGATCCTGGTGTGGCACAGGTTGCACACCACAGTCCGTCGGTCATCCTCACTTTCTTTAAAGAACCTCCAGACTTGCGAACATCTAGGCCTCGCCACGGGAGCTTCACTACGTGAAACAGTTGCTGCTGATGCACCAGCTCTGGCCCTGCTTCTCCCTCTGGCCACACCACTGCCTCTTACAACCTGTTCTGGTGCAGCACTCGCCTCCGCCTCAGAAGCTCTGTTTTCACTCGGCATATCAACCCAGCTTGGGTCAGTCACCTCGTCATCCTCCGATTCCTCAGTCTGCTCCCCCCTCGGAATTCCTCCCCTAACAACAACTTCACCACTGTCTGACAACCGTGTCTCCTCATCGTCTGACACCTCTTTACAAACTTCTTCCACTAACTCAACATTGTCATCATCATCACCCACAGACTGCGACAGTTGGAAAACTTGGGCATCGGGAACGAGGTCAGCAGCAACCTGAGAAGTGGTTTGTGACTCTGGGAAGGGTCCAGAAAACAGTTCCTGAGAGTATGCCGGATCACATTCCAAATTTTCCTGGGAGGGGGCAGACTGGGGGGAAGGAGGTTGAGGTGGAGGAGCCAGAGGAGTGCTCCCCCCCCTGCAGTAATCTGCCCCCTGCAGTAATTGAATGCCCACGCCCTCGACCCTTAGCCCTGGGGTTCAACATTGTTTGTATATAAGTGTATGATATAAAAAAAAAATTAAACGGGCCTGGTGTACTGAAAGCCACAAACTTGTTCAGTCTGGTAGAATTAAGTGACGTACAGAAAGTGTCACCTGGACAGTATATACGGATGGGAGCGAGTGTGCTGAACTGTGACACACAGAAAGGTTACACACAGCTGAGTAAAATGGATTTGTATCACTGAGCTAAAACAACTGAAATAATAATTTTTTTTTTTAGATTTTGTTTTTTTGGGAACGTGACGTGCAGGAAATATGGTAGAACTGACTGACACCCTGTTAACGGTGGCTATTTAGTCTGCGACCCAGAGAAATGTCGCACAGAGAGTTTTCTGGATCAAGCGGTAGATGATATTGGTAGCAAATGACTTGGTTGTATTGTGTGACGTACAGAAAGTGTCACCTGGACAGTATATACGGATGGGAGCGAATGTGCTGAACTGTGACACACAGAAAGGTTACACAAAGCTGAGTAAAATGGATTTGTATCACTGAGCTAAAACAACTGAAAAAATATATTTTTTTTTTATATTTGTTTTTTTATATTTTTTTACAATTTTGTTTTTTTGGGAACGTAACGTGCAGGAACTATGGTAGGACTGACTGACACCCTGTTAACGGTGGCTATTTAGTCTGCGACCCAGAGAAATCTCGCACAGAGAGTTTTCTGGATCAAGCGGTTGATGATATCGGTAGCAAATGACTTGGTTGTATTGTGTGACGTACAGAAAGTGTCACCTGGACAGTATATACGGATGGGAGCGAATGTGTTGAACTGTGACACACAGAAAGGTTACACGCAGCTGAGTAAAATGGATTTGTATCACTGAGCTAAAACAACTGAAATAATAATTTTTTTTTTAATATTTTGTTTTTTTGGGAACGTGACGTGCAGGAAATATGGTAAAACTGACTGACACCCTGTTAACGGTGGCTATTTAGTCTGCGACCCAGAGAAATGTCGCACAGAGAGTTTTCTGGATCAAGCGGTAGATGATATCGGTAGCAAATGACTTGGTTGTATTGTGTGACGTACAGAAAGTGTCACCTGGACAGTATATACGGATGGGAGCGAATGTGCTGAACTGTGACACACAGAAAGGTTACACAAAGCTGAGTAAAATGGATTTGTATCACTGAGCTAAAACAACTGAAAGAATATATATTTTTTTTTATATTTTGTTTTTTTGGGAACGTGACGTGCATGAAATATGGTAGAACTGACTGACACCCTGTTAACGGTGGTTATTTAGTCTGTGACCAAGACAAATGTCACACAGAGAATTTTCTGGATCAAGCTGTAGATGATATTGGTAGCAAATGACTTGGTTGTATTGTGTGACGTACAGAAAGTGTCACCTGGACAGTATATATGGATTGGAGTGAGTCAGTGCTGAACTGTGACACACAGAATGGTTCCACAGTGCTGTGTGCAATGGATTTGTATCACTGAGATAGAACAAAAAAAAAAACAGGGTTAGATATGGCGATAGCTGCACTACTAGTGCCAGCCAGCCAAGTGACAAAAAAATAAAATAAAATAAAATGTCTTCTAGCCCTTAGAAGGGCTGTTGGGTTCTTTGTGGGTGATCCCTGCCTAACAGACAACTAAATGCAGGCCCTAACACTGTCCCTGAAAGGCAGCAGCTCTATCCCTAACAACATCCAGACGGCATCTGAGCAGAGCGCCGCGGCCAGTCGGTAGTATATTCCAGGGTCACCTGATCAGGCCAGCCAACCCCTGCTATCGACATGTAAGGGCCCCACGTGATGCTGGGTGTACTGTAGAGTCTCCTGGCTTGTGATTGGCTGTGTTTTTAGGCGCCAAAAAAGAATGATGCGGAAGTTGCCATTTCCTCGAGCATGGCGAGATACTCGTCCGAGCATCGAGCAGTTACGAGTACCCTAATGCTCGAACGAGCACCAAGCTCGGACGAGCATGTTCGCTCATCTCTAATCTGCACCAGTTTGGTGTTTTTGGCCCGCACATGGTTTTGGCTCACAATAACTGTTGGAAATAACTGATCAATTAACTGATATGTGCTAAATCCCTGTGTTTTAGCAGGGAGGGTGGTGGTCCTAGTCATGGTTTCCAACACAATGGAAGCCCTTTTAAGTGTTTACATCATTGATGAAAGATGCCTCTGTTCTGCTGCTCATCAAGTGTATATGGGTCCGTTATGTTCACTCTGCTGGTGTGTTGGATTTCTGTACTGAAAATGCCGTCTGCAATACTTCCTTGTGCACACAAAGGCCATTTCAGTGTGGTCATATTGTGATTGTAAATCGGTTGTGTGGTAATCATGAGAGCAGTTTTGGAATTTTAATCCTACATACTGTGGCAATGCACTGTGGGTTTGGCCAAAGTCAATCGTTTGGAAATCACAAATCTCTATCCTGACGTTCGACCAATTCCTTTCTAGTTTTCCATATCTGGAAAGGAATGAAACGATTAAGTATTGAACAGAAAACTTTTTTTCTCCAATTCAACTATGTGTTGCTTCAATTCACAAATTGCCTTCATTACAGAATTAAATTGATCTTCAAATAGTTTTGCCAGCTTCTGATGTGCTGTTTCTATTTTTGCTCCAAAACTGCTGTCATGTGGACAAAATTGGATTCAGTAGTTTGAGCAGGTTGCTTATCCATCTCTATCGGTTCCAAATTGAGCGTAATGATCTCTTCAGGTTGACATTCAGATTCCTGTTTGTAATGAAATTTAGGGGCAAATGAAATTTATTTTTAGTGGTTATTGAAATAATCAACTTCAAAAATAATACAGAAAACACATTTAAATTAATTCAGAATGATGATAAATACCTGCAAAGGAGCAGGTACAGGTGTCAAGGTATCGTCTTTTTTTTTACTCCGAGACACTGGAATTTTACGCCCACAGTTACCATCTGTATAGGGTAAAAAAGATTAAAGAATAAAATTGACAAACCAAAATAGTTCATTATTTTAGTAAAGGTTATTTTATGTTTTTAAAAAAAGGTTGTTGAGCATGGCTTACACATTTTAAAGAAGAACTCCACCAAATTACTCAACCTTAAAAAAAATAAGAAAGGTGTGTCTGGAAATCGGTAAGGAATACAATCTTCTCATCAGAGGATGCAATTGGGAGTTTCCTCTCTCGTCTAATTGTAGCTGGGTCATGTGAACAACTCCCTGACCCCCCCATTGACCGAGGACAGGAAGCCATTTCCTGCTCTATGCATTCCTTGGAGACTGGAAGTGAGGCTTCCATAGAGTAAGAGACTTCCTGTCCGCAGATAAGATGGTGTGTGATTTGGTGTGTCTGATTCATGGTCACATCAGGGAGATTAAACTCTGAAATACAGGCACTGGTTAGAAAATGACATTTGCAAAAGTTTAATTCTGGTACATTTTTGGCATGTCCTGAAATGTAATTTTTGAAAGGGAATTATTATTTTTTAAGGTCTGATTGTGTCGTGTTTTTAATCCATAAACTGCTTATATTGCTGCTTTACTGTTGTCACCAATGATAGATAACTGTTGAGTTGTTTAAAGGGAACCTGTCATCCCCTTTACGCTACCCATACTAATAGCAGAATAAACTACTGACAGGTGAGTTGATTTCAGCGGTCTGTCATTTATAAGTTAAAAATAAGTTGTTGCCAAGAACCAACATCACAATCATTGCAGACTGGGCCTAGAAAAGAGTCAAAACTACCTGAGAAGAGTCATGGTTATTCATGAATTCCTGCTCTCATGCCCATCTGCTGATGACTGTCATCTTCTACCTAGTTTTCTCCCTTTCTCTCTAGGAGAGAACTACCATTCACCAGCAGATAGGTGGGGAGAGCAGGAATTCATGAATAACCAGGAATAACCAGGACTCTTCTCAGGTAGATGTGACTCTTTTCAAGGCCTGGGCTGCAAAGTTTAAGATGTTGGTTCTGAGCAACCACTTACTTTTAGCTCAAGAGAGACATGCCGCTGAAGTCAGCATTTCTGTCACTATTTGATGTTGCCCTCAGTATGGTCAGCATAAAGTTGATGACAGGTTCCCTTTAAGTACAACATTACTACATTGGTCAAATCTTACCTAGAGCAATTGTTTTGCGAATTGATGCCAACATACGTCTCTGTCTGACTTTGAGATCCGAGTACCGCTTTTGAAGCTGTCTCCTTGTATGTTTGGTTCCGTACTCTTTGTATAGTAAACTGGAAAGTTCCAACAGTATTCGACATTTTTTCTCATGTACTTCACCACAGCACGCCTCCTCGTAACCCATGTCATCCATGTACTTGACCATGGTAATGAGTTCCTGTCGTTCAAACGGTTTGGCTCTTCTCTTTTTCTTTTTTCCTTTAAAGGGGTGGGGGGAAATTTCAAAGCATCACGCACTGTTCAATATTTTCCAAAAATTTTATCACGTTCATAAAAAGGGAAAGTATACTTACCGTTGGATGACATTTGTCCACAATTTAAATTTTGGCCAAGAGTCCTTCAACCAGACTGAAGAGAGACCAATCTAGCAAAACAAAATTAACAACAAAATTGTTTACTGAATGAAAAAACGGATTCTGAAGCAGCATATTTTATGCCTTTTTTTATATTTTCTAAAAATTGCAAAAAATGGCAAAATGTACATGCAAAAGTTTAAAACTGATTATCCAAGCTTACCCAATTGGTGCTTTTCAAAAGGAAATGCCCCATTTGGTTCAACCAACACTAGTCGTAGCAACCCCACCTTCCCTTGGTGTGCTCTTTTATAGATTTGAATGGTAGCGCAGAGGGAGGAGGGGAGAAACCCCACTTTGTGTGTTAACCCCTTTAAAGTCCACTCTTGCTTTTTAGTTTAAGTTGCAAAGATCCTGCAAAATAGGATTGTCAAACCCAACAAGGGGGATTCCCTCCCCCTCTCAGTACAATCAGTATAGTTTGCTTCAGCAATGTGTTTTTTAGTTTAAATTAAAAATAATTCCCTTCAAGCATAAAGTCCTTTAAAAAACTATACAACATTGCTCCACACTCATCAGTCAGGCCGTTGCCCCCAGTTACCACAACCACAGCAACAGTGAAGGTCCACATACTCCTCCCACCCGCTAGTTTCTTCCAGCTGTAATTTGAAGGGACATTACTTGGTCATCACTTGGACTTGTTTACACATAAAAGGGGTTGTTCACATATCAGTTATGTCTCAGTTTTTACCATCAGTTCAAGCCAGCCAAAAACAGTGCAGTGCAGCCTCCACAGAGATCAGGTATAATGGTAAGATATGCACCAGTTATGTGTTTTGGTCCAGCACCTGGTTATTAGCTGACAATAACTGATCAAATAACTCATGTGTAACCAAGCCATAAGACATTTTTAACTTAAACAAGTTGTACCAAATATTCAACAATAAAGAGCCTTTAATCTTCATTCACGGGCAGCTTTTTGGACGGTACCGGCCTACCAGATGTGGAAGGACCTTAATATGTTGCGGCTGCAATTTATGTATTTTCCTTTGACCTTAATATGTGTCTCTGCAGCTACCTTCAAGTACACAAGCCAACACTTCTTTCCTTGCTATGGTGGTTGTAACTAGGGGCAACCGTCTGACTGTTGTGTGTGAGTCACTGAAGTAGTAGTCCATGCTTCTAATATGTTTTTTTTTTCCTTTTTTTTTTTTTTTAAATGTTGGACAAAGTTTAGCAAAGCTCAGAATAGCTGTAGAAACAACTTCGGGAATGAAACAATGGAAGTTAAAGTGCAGTAATGAATAATTTTGATGTTTTCCAAAGGTGAGGTAAAGGCTACCTTCCAAATTGGAAATGCTGCCGATTTTTTGACTCATATTTCACTAAGTGGATGAAAGAAATGCTTTGTGATCAAAGCATTTCTGAAAGAGATCTTTGTCATGCTTAAATTTCATGATATTTTTTAGGAAAATAAGCTGAACTCACCAGCATCCACCTTGCAGCAGCTTCCTCTCAGTGCTTCTGCTTGTGCTGTGTCATTCATGTGACTCAGAGTAGACCCACTAACAATCTTGATCCTGATTGGCCGAGGTTGCGACTGTTCTGCGACTTTTTTAAATTGTCGCAGGGCAACATAAGTATCGTGCGACTTTTTTGTCATCTCATGTGGACGATCAGAAATCGAAGGGACAACACATAAGAGGCGGAGCTAACTCATTGTGGAGTCGACGGGCATTTGACAGCCTACCTTGCAGTCCAAACTAACCTACCCCAATTTTAACACCTTTACTACTTTTCAAAAGGTAAGTATGAGGCATGCCAATATAATTGCTTAATAATTTTAACTTATCCTTTTGCAATAAAAAGGTTAAATTCACAAATACGCCAACAATAGTTCAATAACAAACCAACTCCAAGTGGCGCAACTTACTTAAAGTCGAACCCATTTTAAAAAATCACAATGCCCACATGTCATACACATTTGCGGATTACATTCAAGGAGGGGAGTACATTTCTTAAATGGAACAGCTGCTATTCATAATTCCATTTCATGCAGTACCGTTTGTAAAAATGTCTGCACAAATATGGATGTGTAAGGGGTTATTCACACATCAGTTATTTGCTTAGTTATTTCCATTAGTTATTGTCTGCCAAAACCAGGAGTCGACACTAAACAGAGATCAGGGGTAAGGAAAAGATCTGCACCTGTTCTGTGTTTTAGACCCGCACCTGGTTTTGGCTCACAATAACTGATAGCAATAACTAATCATATAACTGATGTGTGACCAACCCCTAAATGGGGCAAAAATTTCCTTTGATTTGCAGATTACATACAGAATCAATCACTTCAACGGGCGCTATAATTACAACCCATGGCTTTGCAAAAACAAATACACTTGTTTTAAACTTGAGAGTTGAAATCATGACGTTGCCCCATTGAAGGCAATGAATTTGGCAAACTTACTGATTAAAATTATATTTGGCTCAGACATGCCGAATGTTCGGGCAAAAAAAGGATCCATTTTTTCCACAAAAGCAATCATTCGTGTAAATGGAACCTACCTGTTATTCTCAATTTAAATGGGGTTTACAAGGTTCAAAGCTGAACCGGGACATACCCTGAATCTCATTCCCGCAGCCTTCCTGAACAGGACATCGGAGCATAATTTCTCAAATGGCCTCCTTTGTCCGGCTTCACATTACACAAGTCAAACAATTTGATCCGATGACGAACTGGCCTCTGCAAGGCAGATGCTTCCGCCCGGCAGTGAGCCTGGTGTTGACAATAGCGCAGATGCCCCGCCCTACGCGCTCCCCTACCCAGTAAAGCCGCTTGAACATACCTAAACACCCACCACTACGGCCAGTGACAACTACAAAATCAGTGCCTGGCCGAAGCCTCCACCCAGCAGAGACTACATTCAAACAAAACCAACTTGTCCCAGCGCGATCAAGCTCATTTAACTCATTTTCAAAGAGTTTGAAAGGGTAAAATAATAAACAGAACATGAAGGATAGATTCTTCTGTTCCAATAGATGTGCTAAGACTCCCACCCATCAGCTAACTTTTATTTCACTTTTCACAGGAAATAGTATAATGGATTTACTTGTAATTCTTGCCTTTTTAAATGATGCTGATTCATCAGTTCACAATGTCGACATTCCACGACTGCGTAGGAAGCGACAATTCAAAAAAAGAAGCACCATTTCTCAAACTCCTGTGGAAGAATTCCAACAAACCTACAGGCTAAATGAAGAGGCATTTGTGGAACTGTATGAGCGAATTAAGCTGAAAATCCAGCAAACATCACATCGATCACAAGCTATTAGTGGCAAACTTAAACTATTAGCTATATTACATTTTTTGGCCACAGGAAATTTCCAGCATTGCATTGGTGGTCGATTTGGCTTCAGCCAGTCCACATTTTCCCGAATTATACACCAAGTAGTGAAAGCAATTATTTTGGAGACTAAAACCTACATTCGCTTTCCCCAGTCTCCTGAAGAAATTCTTAGAATAAAAGAAGAGTTTTATCAGAAGGCTGGTTTCCCCAACATTGTAGCATTAATAGACTACACACATGTGGCCCTTATCCCTCCTTCAGCCAATGAGATGATGTTTAGAAACAGAAAAATGTTTCACTCAATCAATGTGCAAGTATGTTGTGGACCTAATATGGAAATAACTGATGTGGTGACCAAGTATCCAGGAAGTACACATGATGCTTTTATTCTTCAAAACAGTTTTTTGGCCAACAAGTTCCAAAATGGCGATTTTGGAGACTCAATATTATTGGGTAAGTATCAAATTTATTGGTATAAACAAACTAGACCAACGTTCATATTATATGTAAATTCAGGCATTAGCTAAAATATATTTCAGAATGATTAACACTGACTTTTGTTTTTATTAATGCTAAAAAATCTTTGATTTAAACAACAGGAGACAATGGCTACAGTTTGAAGTCCTGGCTAATGACTCCCTTTTTAAATCCAACCTCCGACAGTCAAAATCGTTACAACAATGCACATCGGAAAACCAGGGGCATGATCGAGAGACTGTTTGGAGTGCTTAAGAGTCGTTTTCGATGTCTGGATATGACAGGTGGTGCTCTACTATATAAGCCAGAATTCGTCTGCCAAATTATTGTTGCATGTTGCATACTGCACAACATTGCCAACCAACATAATTTGCCAATCACAATCGCTGACAATCTTAGGGAGGAAATTTCTCACCAAGGGGATGACTTGACAGATCGAGGTGAGGACGGATATGCTGTTCGTAATTAAATAACTGATTCATTTTTTTAAATAGTTTCTGCCAATTTTCTTGCCAAAACACCTTATAGACTAATCGTTATCGGTTATTTCTCTTGGATGTCAGTAAATATTTAGGAAAAATCTTTGCAAACTTAATTTTCATATAAAATTCCCAATCCTATGGTTTGATGAAATGAATAAATACAAAATGAGTTCACAAATTTCGAGTCATCATTTTTAAGAATCTAACAAAAAAAGAAGCAGGAGTTTCGAACGAACATTTGCAAACCATATTGGTATTTTCACAATTTTAAAAAAGTTTAAATAAAAGGAGCCCAGGTTGTCATGCATAACATACTTTTAATTTGTAGAGTTACATGTGGCAAATTTTAAACAGACCAAACAAAATATAAAGGCAAACAACAATCCACATTACATAACCAAGCCATCTTGTTTTAATATTTTTTTAATCTATATTCTAGAGTATATAGATTCTCTCTCTCTCTCTCTCTCTCTCTCTCTATATATATATATATATATATATATATATATATATATATATATATTACATGTAGAATATTCTTTAAAATATGAAAATTCTAAGAAGCTATTAGCCTGTTTCTGAACCAAACTGAGTGTGAATCAACTGTTTTGGGGACATTATTTATTTTTTTATTTTTTTCACTATGGTTTTTTTTTAATTTCAAAGAGTTTTATTATTTTCAAACATAAAACGTCATAGCATACAGACAGTGGACTCGCCAGGACGCAGCAAGGGAGCCCATCTATAGAGACAATGATAGTCGTTATGTGTAGCTAAACAGACAAATAGATGGTATATGCAGTCCGCCATGACAAAGGAACATACAAAAGGAACAAACAAACAGTAAAGAGCACTTGAATAAATGCTCAAGAACAGCAATAGCAAACAGTACAGGTTCTGTAATAATAATGAGGCTAGCAGGAAAAATGCAGTCATATGATGTGCAAACTAGATAGCCTACAAGGCCATACACAATAGCATAAAGGACTGAAGCTAACAATTAGAAGAGAGGAACTGTCCAATTCCTCCTGGCTAAGACTCTAGCCTAATGAGATGCAGTGTGAGTGCATCTCCATTGCACGAGCAAGTTTGGAGTATGAACCACATCAAGAATAGGAAGAAAAATAACAAAAGAGAACCAGGAACTAGGTCTAAATAAGCCGTACCATCATAAGGTGAGTATTAGAATCCGGATGGTGTCGTGCCGTTGAAAATAAAGCGACAAGGTGATACAATTAGCTCTAGGTGGGTGCCGCCTGCCCCGCACACAAACACACAGTCAACCTGGATCTACACATGGTCTATCAGGTCGAGTACCATCCACTGTCCATCCAGACTGACCAATTATTATGGAACCGAGATCCGGAGAGGTGCTGAGTAGATAGCATTTTCTCATACATACATGTAGAATTCATGAGGGAGATCACCTCTGAAACACCGGGAGCCAATGGAGATTTCCAGTGTCTTGTGATGACCAACTTGGTTGACATAAAGATATGTAATAACATGGGTCTGTAGCAAGGTGCTATATTTTCAATACCCAGAAAAAGGAGAGCTAGTTCTGGGGACAGTGGAATAATTTGTTTGGTAAGGTCATGGACCATGCAAAAGACAGCTCGCCAGAGCGGGAGGATATTTGGGCAAGCCCATAATACGTGCAGCAGGGAACCTCTACATCAGCAGTTTCTCCAACACTCTGGAGGGGTTCCTGGAAACATTATATGTAATCTAGTGGGGGTGTAATACCATCTAAGGCAAGTTTTGAAAACTGCTTCTTGGTGGGTGACACACCTGAAGGTCTTCATCACTGCTCTAAATGCCGATTGCCACTGCACATCGGAGAAGGTCTTTTGTAGATCCAGTTCCCATTTTACCAGTGGGGTGGGTTTGTTCCAACCTGATCCCTGCTGCAACAGGCCATAGAATAATGAAATTCCCCCCCTCTTTGGAACTCTGTTGTGTAAGTACCTAAGGGCCGTCTCGGGCATATGTCCTGAGGGTCTGTTACGATCACCAAGAAATGAGCGCATTTGCAAGAATTTAAAAAAGTCCCTGTTTGGGACTCCATATGTTCCATGAATATGAGAGAAGGACCAAACTGCGTTTGAGTCCAGCAGGTCCTGTGCCGTTCGAAGGCCACTAGTTAGCCAGTCACGTACATCTAAGTTGGGTATCAGATCCATGAGACATTTCAGTGTCATGCATCCGGGGGTATATTCCTTTTATCAGTGGAGCTACTCAGGAAAAAATCCCAAGCTTTGAGTGTGGAGCCTATGGTCACATATGGTGACTGTGGCATGGTTCTTCTCCATGACAGATCCACCAGCGGAGAGCGGAGAGTATGGACCCCCAATAACGTCCTTTCCATATGCACCCATTGTTTGTCCGGGGAATCGTGCCACCAGTGCACCAGCTGGTCAAGTACGCTTGCAAGGTAGTAATTTTTCAGATCGGGAACTCCGAGACCTCCCCTATCTTTGTGCATTGTCAGGAGGGAGTGTTTTAATCGTGGGCGTTTATGATCCCAGATAAATGCTAACATTTGCTGCCGTGCCTTCACAAAGAAGGTGTCCGGTATAAAAATAGGCAGGGTCCTAAAGTAATAGAGTAGTTTAGGCAGTAGCAACATTTTGTATGCCGCCACCCGTCCAAACCACGAAATCAGGAACGATTGGAAACCAACCATATCCCGATGGATAATCTCCAATAGGGGTGGAAAGTTGGTTTGAAATATTTTAGAAGTAGGGTAAGCTAGTTCTATGCCTAAATACGATATATGCTCCAATTGCCAATCTAAAGAAAATTGGGTCTGTAGAGTAGCTAATTCTTCCAGAGGGACATGGATTGGCAGGCATTGTGATTTGTCAACGTTCAGTTTGTAATAGGATACACATCCGAACTGCTCTAATAGGTTAAATACTTTCGGCAAAGAGAGGGCAGGGTTGGTGCATGTAATGATTATGTCATCTGCAAAAAGAGCTAGTTTGTGCGTCCTCCTACCTATTTCAATGCCTGTGATATCCGGGTCTCGACGGATCATCTCTGCTAATGGTTCTATAGATAGTATAAAGAAGAGGGGGGATAGGGGACATCCCTGTCTCGTACCATTGGTAAGGGGGAAACTAGTGGAGGTAGCTCCATTGGCGAATACTTTCGCACATGGATTGGAGTATAATGCAGTAATGGCAGAGTAGATTGGGCCAGTAAACCCAAATTTTCTGAGTACCGAGAAAGCGTAGGGCCAGCTAACGCGATCAAACGCCTTCTCGGCATCAAGGGTTAAGAAGAGGGATGGAAGGTGGGAAATTTCTACTTTTTGTAGGAGAGTAAGAAGCCTCCTAGTGTTGTCAGGCGCCTGTCTACCTGCCACAAAGCCTGTCTGGTCCGATGCTACTAGAGTAGGCACTATGTGCAGTAATCTGTTCGCTAGTATTTTAGCATACATCTTGACGTCACAATTCAAAAGAGAAATTGGACGATAGCTGGTAGTAGATAATGGTGACTTGCCCGGTTTTGGGATAGTAACTATGAGCGCTTCCAGCATCTCAGAGGGGAAGGAGCCCGTTTCCATAGCGGTAGAAAAAACAGGTAGGAGATATTTAGTGAGGATGGGAGCAAATTTTTTGTAGTAAAGTGAGGAGAATCCGTCGGGACCCGGAGCCTTATTAAGGGGTAGTGAGCGGATAACTGCTTCCACTTCTTGTGAGGATATCGGTTGATTGAGAGAGGCAAGGTGCTCTGATGATAGACGGGGCAATTGTACCTTATCTAGAAATGTATTAATGTCTGTCTGTAAGGGTTGTGGAGTGGTGTCGTTGTCTCTAAGGTTATAGAGGTCAGAGTAGTAGTCTCTGAATGCATTGGCAATGTCCCTGGGGGCCGTCTGAGGGAGTTTAGTGGAGGGATGGTGTAGGCAGAAAATCTTGGACCTCAAATTCTGAGATTTGAGCCTTCTTGCAAGGAGGGCTCCAGATTTATTATCCTGTGAGTAATAGTGCAATTTAAGGCGTCTAAGAGACTTCTCATATGAGTACATAAGGAGGCTCCTGAGATGTAGCCTAGCTTTTGACAATTCAACGAGATGAACGTCTGATATAGATTGTTTGTTCAGAGTTTCTAGCCTGTGAATAGTGTGGGTGGTAGTTTGAATGTCCTTATCCCTCTGTTTTTTCCAAATACTACTCTGTTTAATCAGAGCCCCCCTTATGAATGCCTTGTGACAGTTCCAGAGAGTATATGGTTGGAGACCTGGGGTGTCGTTTAAATGGAAGAACTCCTTTAAGGAGGATTCTATCTCTCCGCTGATGGACCGTACGGACAAAAGGTAAGTATTCAATCTCCAAACATAGTCAGAGGTAGATGGGGGACCCTCCTCAATAGACAGTGTCACAGGGGCATGATCGGACCATTGGATGGTGCCAATGCTGGCCTCCGGAACATGTTCAATGAGAGATCTGCTGATCCAAAACATGTCAATGCGAGAGTATGTTTTGTGAACTGCAGAGTAGTGGGTATAGTCCTTTTCATTGACATGTAGGAGACGCCACACATCGTAGAAGTCATGAGCCCAAGCAAGCTTCGCCACCGTCGGTCTAAGTCTTGGGGAGCTTGTAGTGGTATCTAAGTGGGGATTGCAAATAGCGTTGAAGTCCCCACACAATATAATTTTTCCTTTCTGTAATTTTCCAAGCTTAGACAGGAAACACCGCAAAAAGAGTACACTGTGCAAATTTGGTGCATATATATTGGCAATCGTGTATTCTATGTTATTGATCAGACAGTGAACTATAACATATCTACTTTGGGGGTCAATCCACTGCTGTTTAATTTGTACCGCTATGGTGGATCTAAAGGCAATAAGCACTCCCCTCTTCTTTTTTGGAAAAGTGGAGTAAACCACCAGAGGGTAATCCTTGTGGCGAAGCCTGGGGGGGTTCACAGTTGACACATGAGTTTCCTGAATGCAGAGGACATCACATTTGTGGGCTTTCGCCTCTCTCCACATTGCAGATCTCTTATATGGACTATTCAGGCCTCTCACATTAAGAGAAAGGTACTTAAGTACCATATTTGAGATTTAGGCTGCTAGGGAGAGTAGTGAAAGGAATCATCCGATTAATATCCAGAGACTGGACCAATACCTTAAGTGATACAAAACCTAGAGCAAGGAGGCGGCACCCACCCAGAGAGGTAACGGCAGGATCAACATATGTCTTAGATGGTTCAGTGTCTGTAAAAGGAAAAACAAAAAAATAAACAATCAAACAATAGAACAGCAACCAGTCCGGGGCAGAATCGCCAGGCCCGGAAACTGGTCGAATTAGGGCATGCATATGGACCCTAAAGTAGTCGAAAACGACCAACAATAGAGCCCATGGCATCTCTCCCATCCTCAGGCCAGAGGAGTAGTGTAGAGGAGAGAGTATACTGTATGGGGATGAAAATAGCAGATAGAAAGGTGGAAAGGAAATCAGAGCCAGTTGGTAAAAGGCAGAGGTATGCCAGAGGAGAGAGTGTCATTCCCATTTTGGATGGTGCAATAAGGAGTCTACTGTGGTGTCTTCTATGGAGACCCTCTGAAACTTGGCTGGCATATTGGTAGGCTCAGAGTTCAAGGTCTGGAAACTCTGTGCCACTCAGTGGCCATCTTCGGGGGTGCAGACTCTGTCAGCGGTGGGAAGTCTTCTTCCGTAAGGATGCGCCATTTGGCCAAAAGCTTCTTCCCGGCTTCTACTGAAGAAACTGCATGAAAGGTGCCTTTCCTGTTGATAAGGACCTTCGTAGGGAAACCCCACCTGTATGGGATAGAATGCTGCCTGAGTATAGTAGTAAGTGGGGCTAGATTTTTGCGTGCTTGTAAGGTGGCAGCTGAAAGGTCAGTAAAGAGCTTTAAGTTCTCATAAGGTTCTGCCAGCGGCTGTTGTTTGCGTGCTACTTCCATCAGTTTGTCTTTCACATGGTAAAAGGTAAATCTCGCTAGCACATCCCTAGGAATCTCATCAGGAAGGTTAATGGGTTTCGGAACCCTATGTGCTCTGTCAATGCTAAGTTCATATTCAGCACAGGTGGGTATTAGCAACTTAGTGAGTTGTTGGAGGTATTGCTTTAAGCCAGGTCCTGGAACAGACTCAGGTATATTGCGAAATTTAATGTTATTTCTTCGGCTCCTATCCTCGTATTCAACTAGTTTAGCTTGTAGTGATTCCACTCTATCATCTAAGAGGTTATGTGAATCCACCAGCTCGTTGTGCGCGTCCGCAAAAGCTGCCATTTTGTCCTCCGTATGGGAGACACGTTCCCCCAAGTCATTGAGGGTTGAATGCAGGGGTGATAGCAATTTGACAAAGTCTGCATGTATGGAGGAGCGGAGCGCCACTAACATGTCTTTGAGTAGATTTTCAGACGCTGCCTTGTCTGAAGTCTGGAATTGGGCAAACGTGTCGGTGCTGTCCAAAGACTTAATAAATATATCAGGGTTACCTTCTATATCACTGTTGTGCAGTCTCTGGCGCTGTTTCTGGGGACTGCTGGCAATTGAGGGAGCATCGCGCGGCGTGGACGTGCGGCCTCCTCGTGGCAGTTGCTCCTCCGGCCGGGTCGGGCCTTGTGACTCATCTTGGTCGCGAGGTGTAGCACATACCCCCTCCGGTGAGTCCCACATACCGTTCAGGGTAAACTGCTGGGCAATAGCAGGAGATTCCTGTCCCTCCTCCGCCATCCGTGGGTTCTCTGATGCAGGGCAGGTTCGCGCTCCTTTCAAGACGTGCGGCCTGTTCCCGCCGCCATCTTTGTCCTCTTCTCCGAAGAAAAAGTGCTCCAACGGCATGGAGCCTTTCTGTTTAGGCACTTTTCTTTTCCCCATCTGTTTAGCTGCCATAGTCTGACCTGGTGGTAGAGTAGGTCTCGCTGAGTAAGTCGCTAGAAGGGAGAGAAACGCCACTGGCTCAGGAGCTCCTTCACTAAGCGGCCATCTCGAGTGCCGGCCAAGCCACGCCCCCCACTATGGTTTTTTTAACACGATACTCAGGAGGTTTAGAGATTTCTTTTTTCACCTCCATCAGAAAATTCCCAGTATCTGAATATTCATTCGCAGGATTACTCAGTATACCGGAGTTACTAGTTCCTTGTCTGAGTTGTGACATGGGAAAAGGAACACTATAGTCACTCAATAATTTTTTGGAGGGAACTATATTCTCGAGATATGGCCTCGGGTGAAACACAGAGGTTCAGAGGCTCCACATTTTCATTAGACAGATCATATACGCTTGAAGTCGATGGGCTGGAAACTACTGTATGTACTTTGGCAGGGGAATCCTGATTTCTGGAAACCATAATGCTTGACATTTTGGAAACCTATGTAAAAATTCCATTAAGTGCAACATTTAAATCTAACCTAATATTTTGCAACGACACTGCAATATCTCTTTGGCTCTCAATGAGGTCATTATAAAATTTTTGGGTGGCATCCATATATGTCGTCAATACAGCACGAGAGTTGCTTGCCAAATTTGAATCAGAACGCTCATCTGATTCAATTTGGATTCAATTTGGAGAACGCTCATCTGGCTCATTCACAATTGAATTGCTGGTCTCCGGATTAGTATGTGACAAATCAGCAGCAGGATCCACTTCCAAATCATCTTCACAATCCACCATTATTGGGCCTGAATAATTGAGATTTAAAGCGAAATGTTGACAAATCCAGGCAGGCATAATAATGAATAAAACATTACGCCCCCCAAAAAAACAATAACTTTTTAAATAAAAAATGTATAACCAGCTCGAGAGTGAAAAATGAACTTTGGAAATGTACATAACTGGCAGCCAGAGTGACAAGGGAATAAGAGCAGTTTAGACAGCAATGCTCTCCCTTGCACTGGTGCGTGCTGGTTAAAGGCACAAAAAATAACCAATAATAGCCCAACTGGGCAGAGGCATTAGCTATGGCGTAAGGGTGGTTGCCTCAACAGATGAGATGGGTAGTGTCACGCGAGGTCGGCGTCGTGCTCCCTCTGCACGACGTCGCCGGACCTCTCCGCCCCCTAGAGACGAGCAATAGGGAATTGAAGTGCTGGTCTTGTCAGCCAGCACTTCATGAGTTAATTCTCTGTTTGGGTTTAGCCATGTGGTGCTGATCACACCACATGGCTACTTTACATATTGTTTGGACAGCTTGCTCCGCCTCAGGTCATGTGATGCTGGCCACATCACATGATCCTGGGCGGGCTATTTAAAGATGGCAACTGCCTCACTCAGATGCCTGTGATTAGTCTTCTGAGATCAGTGCTGTGTGTTGGACCTTGCTGTTGGATTATTGGTGTATTGGATTTTGGCTTTGGACTTAGACTACGCTTTTGTGATTCCCCTCGGTATTTGACGTGACCTCCTGTTCTTGACTTGGCTTGCTGACGATTCTGCTGTTGTGTTTGTTTCTGTCTGTGTTCGTCTTTCCCTGTGTTCCCTTCCCTTCCCTGTGCACGTACTCAGCATAGGGACTGTCTCCAAGTTACGGTTTTGTCGCCTAGGGCATCTACTGTAAGTATGCAGGGAAAGAGGTGGGGTTCAGACAGGGCACACTATCCCTTGTTTCCCTGTCGTGACAGAATCACAGGCCATACCTAATGGAGCCATTGCGAGTACTCACGGACCAGATGAGTAACATGGCTCAGATGATCCAGGATTTGGCCGGGAGAATCCAACATCAGGAGCAGCTGCGGACTGCACCCGCAGTCGTTCCCTCCATGCCAAACCCCAATATTGAACCCCATGTAAAATTGCCCGATCGGTTTTCTGGGGACCGAAGGACTTTCCGTTCCTTTAAGGAAAGTTGTAATTATATTTC
>ONZH01013769.1:0-62495 GCA_900303285.1 Rhinella marina
AACAAACAGACACAATAGTCGAATAGTCAGGCAAACAAAGGTCAAACCAGGAGTGTACGTCAGGATCTGAGGATGAGGCAAAAGAAAGGTTGAGGTCACAAGAAATAGGTCAGGTAATACAGCAGGTCACAAGAAGAAATACGCACAGCACTGCAAGGAATGAACTTCAATAACAGGCAACTTTCTAGGCAGTTGCCATCTTTAAATAGCCCTCTCAGGATCATGTGATGTGACCAGCATCACATGACCTGAGGCGGAGCATTGCTGCCAAAACAATATGCAAAGTAGCCATGTGGTGTGATAAGCCCACATGGCTAAAAACCCAAAAAGAAAATTAACTGATGAAGTACTGGCTGACCAGACCAGCACTTCAATTCCCTACTGCTCGTCTCTAGGGGGGGCAGAGTGTCAGGACCGGCAGTCATGGCACCCGTTCTGCTGGTCCTGTCTCTGACTCTGGTGGCTATGTGGTTGCCCGTGGCCAGGCTTCTTCCGCTATTTCGTCAGGCTCCTCCTCCAGCCGACGGTCTCTGGCTGTGGATGCGCGTCCCAGGCAGGGGACGCGCGCGACGATCATTAGTGCCAGGGACGTGGCTGGTGTGCACACGGCCTGTTTCTGGTCGCCGGAAAACGCGAGCAATTTAGTCTGTTTATTTTCTGTTCATTTGGTATCTTATGAGTTAAGTTTTGTTCCTTGCTTTCTCCTCCCAGTCAGCTGGTTGGGTGGGGTCTGCTAGGTATTTAAGGCCCTCAAATGTTAACCTTGCTGCCAGTGTTTGGAGTTTCCTTGCTACTACCTGGTTTGTCATTTGTGCTCTTCTATTTAGACTCTTGTTTGTTCTTTGACCCTCGGCGTGTTTTGTGACTACTCTTGGCTTACTGATTTTGTTCCTGACGTACTCTCCTGGTTTTGACGCGGCTATCTGACTTTCCATTTGTTCTTGTTTGTCTGTCTTGTTTGTTTTCCCTTCCCCTGCACTTTTGCTAGTGTATCTCGAGTCTTCTGGTTGTCGACTCAGGGGTTAGCCTGAGTAGGCAATAGGCAGGGAAAGGAGTTGGGATTTAGCTTAGGGATCACTTTCCCCTTGTCTGTGTATCCCAGCCCTGACAGAAACACTGGCCCAAAAGAGGCCTGCAACCTGCATACGTTCAGCTACGTTCACTCCACCTATGGAGCCTATGTCAGCTGTGGTCGCGCAGGTCCAGGCTTTGACCAAGTTGGTTCAAGATCTGGCTATCCGCCTTCAGGTTCAGGAAGACATGTATTCTACGGCCCCGGTGCCACCTCCGGCCGTTCAGTCACCTGCACCTGAACCTAAGGTTCCCCTTCCCGACCTTTTTTCTGGCGATCATAAGAAATTTTTTCATTTCGGGAAGGGTGTAAACTTTATTTTTCTTTATGACCTCGGTCCTCTGGGACAGAAGCGCAAAAGGTGGGGCTGGTTATGTCTCTCCTGCAGGGTGACCCGCAAAATTGGGCGCTTTCCTTACCTCCTGATTCACCTCTGCGCTCTTCTCTGGACAGTTTTTTGTCTGCACTGGGTCAGATTTATGATGAACCAGACCGACCTGCGTTAGCGGTTTCCCACTTGTTATCCCTCTGTCAGGGTAGACAAATGGCGAAAGAATATTGTGCTACGTTCAGACAGTACGTGGCGGACTTGGGGTGGAACGATCAGGCCTTGAAAGACCTATTCATGACCGGCTTCTCAGACCAGGTAAAAGACTTATTATTAGCTCATGCAGAACCTAAAACTCTTGACGAAGCTATGACCCTCGCCATCCGGGCAGATCGACGCCTAAGGTCCAGACGACCACCTCGGGTGTCCCCCGCTCGTTGGCCGACCCTCAGTACGGTCTCATCTCTACCTGGGCCGGAACCAATGGAGCTCGGCAGTATCACCCCAGAGCAGAGGAGGGAACATCGCCGGAAGAATCGACTATGTTTCTACTGTGGGAGTTCCGAACATCAGCTAAATGCCTGTCCCAAGAAGTCACAGCAGGAAAACTTACGCTCCTAGGCAGTCGTCGGGAGGACTGCCTAGGAGCTCAGGTACTCCCTAAAATTGCTAAGATGTTTCTGCCCTGCACTATTGAGGTCCAGTCAGCCTCATGTACAGGTCTGGCTTTTCTGGACTCTGGTGCAGCTGCTAATTTCATAGACTTTGATTTTGTGTCCCAGGTTTTGTCTTCCATGCTTCCGTTGTCCCCTCCTATCCTAGTATCAAGTGTGGATATGACCCCATTGCGTGCTGGTTTGGTCAAATTCCGCACCCCTGAGATAAAATTGGTGGTGGGTGCACTACACATAGAATATTGTTCTTTTCTGGTTATGAAAAATTTGTCGGTGAACGTTATCCTGGGGATGCCTTGGCTCCAGGAACATAATCCAGTTATTGAGTGGGGTACACTGGATCTTGTTCGCTGGGGTCCTCAGTGTAAGGCCCATATATCTCAGGTCTCACTCTGTACCACAATTGCATGTGATGCTGGGATCCCGGAGTTTATCTCTGATTTCGCAGATGTTTTCTCCAAACCCCTGTCTCAAGTCCTTCCTCCTCATAGGGATTTTGACTGTAAGATAGATCTCTTGCCCAAAGTCAAGCTGCCTAAGGGTCGTATTTATAATCTGTCTGTACCTGAAAGAGAGTCACTTAAACAGTATATTGATGAAAGCTTGGCTATTGGGCACATTAGACCTTCTGAGTCCCCAACAGGGGCTGGGTTCTTTTTTGTGGAGAAAAAAGATGGTGGGTTAAGGCCATGTATAGATTACCGCGAATTAAATAAAATCACGGTCAAGAACTCTGGACCTCTTCCTCTTATTCCAGACCTTCTGAATCAGGTTTCTGGGGCCAATTGGTTCTCCAAACTAGACCTAAGGGGAGCGTATAATCTGATTCGGATTCGGGAAGGAGATGAGTGGAAGACTGCTTTTAACACACCACTGGGGCACTTCGAATATCTTGTTATGCCTTTCGGTCTGAGTAATGCCCCGGCAGTCTTCCAAGGTTTTATGAATACCATTTTTCATGATGTTATTGGGGTCTTTATGGTGGTCTATCTGGATGACATCCTGATTTTTTCTCCAGATCTGACCACCCATAATGAACATCTTTGTCTTGTGTTGTCCCGGTTGCGAAAAAACTCTTTGTTCGCTAAGTTGGAAAAATGTATTTTTTGTGTGCAAAAGGTTTCATTTCTGGGTTATGTGGTCACTCCTTCCGATGTACAGATGGATCCGTGTAAGGTTCAGGCGATAGCAGAGTGGGTCCGCCCCACTGACTTAAAATCCCTTCAACGGTTTCTAGGTTTTGCCAATTACTACAGAAACTTTATAAAAAACGTTTCCATAATCGCCAAACCACTCACGGATCTTACCCGCAAGGGGGCTGATCCTAGCAACTGGTCTCCTGCAGCATACTCTGCGTTTCAGGAGCTCAAGAAAGCTTTTTCTACAGCCCCTGTGTTGATTCAACCTGATCTCTCTCAACCCTTCATTGTAGAGGTAGATGCTTCTGAGGTCGGTGTAGGGGCAGTATTATCTCAAGGGTCTTCTGCTCTCACAGACCTCAGGCCATGTGCATTTTTCTCCAAAAAATTCTCTTCATGTGAAAGAAATTATGATATTGGGAATCGCGAGCTCCTTGCAATGAAATGGGCTTTTGAAGTGTGGCGCCATTTCTTGGAGGGAGCTCTTCACCCAGTGACAGTGATCACAGACCATAAAAACCTAGTGCATCTTGATAGTGCAAAACGTCTCAGTGCTCGTCAGGCCAGATGGGCCTTGTTTTTCTCACGGTTTAATTTTGTTGTTACCTACCGTCCGGGTACAAAAAATGTAAAAGCTGATGCTTTATCCTGGAGTTTCAGTATTCCTGAGGGTTCGGAGTCTGAGTCTGGTAATATTTTACCTCCAGGTATTGTACTGGCAGCTGTCTCCTCTCACCTCTCTTCTCAAATTCTTGCTGAACAAAATTCTGCTCCTAAAGACCTTCCGGAAGGCAAATTGTTCCCATGTCTTGCCGTTTGAGAGTGTTAGAGGAGACACATTGTTCAGTGCTAGCAGGTCACCCAGGTGTTCGGGGAACATTAGATTTACTGAAAAGAAATTATTGGTGGCCACGTATTCATACTGACGTTTATGCTTTTGTTCAGGCTTGTCAAGTCTGCGCGCTGGGAAAGATCCCCAGGAGACGTCCTGAGGGACCTCTTCTCCCGCTCCCAGTGCCAGACAAACCCTGGTCTAACATTTCCATGGACTTTGTTACCGATTTGCCACCATCCCAGTGGTGCACTGTCATTTGGGTGGTGGTGGATCGGTTCTCTAAAATGGGTCATTTCATTCCGTTGAAAAAATCAGCGGAAGAATTGGCTGATCTGTTTATCCAGCATGTGGTTCGTCTCCATGGTATTCCTGATGAGGTGGTATCCGACAGGGGGGTACAATTTGTGGCTAAGTTTTGGCGAGCTTTCTGTTCTAAATTAGAGGTTAAATTGTCCTTTTCTTCTGCCTTTCACCCTGAAACCAATGGGCAGACGGAGAGGATGAATCAGGAGCTGATCCAGTACCTTCGTCTTTTTATCTCTGACTGTCAGCATCAGTGGGCCTCATATCTTCCGCTAGCCGAATTTGCTATCAACAATCACACTAGTTCATTCACACTCACATCACCCTTTTACTGTAATTATGGTTTTCACCCCAGGTTTTCTTTCTCATCGTGTTCTGTTTCTGATACTCCTCGGGCAGAATCCATAACTAACCAACTGTGCACAGTGTGGTCACGAGTTTAGCAGAAATTGAAAAAAAATCACAAAGCCAAATGGTCCACCATTCCAGGAATAAACATACTGTCTCTGAAACTTTTGTTGTGGGTGATAAAGTCTTGTTGTCTACTAAAAACCTCAAATTGAAAGTTCCATCTCTGAAATTTGCTCCTAGGTTCATCGGTCCTTTTGTCATAACTCATGTGTTTAATCCTGTATCTTTCAAGGTTGCGTTGCCCCCTGAATGGCGGGTCCACAATACTTTTCATAAAAATCTGCTAAAGCGCTATGTTGACCCTGTTGTACCTCTCCCTGACCCTCCCTCTCCGTCTGTTGTGGATGGAGATCTTGAGTATGAGGTGGAGAGGGTTCTGGACTCTAGGTTGGTGAGGAATTCCCTTCAGTACCTCATCCATTGGAAGGGATTCGGTCCTGAAGATAGATCTTGGGTCCCTGCTAGGGATGTGCATGCACCCCGGTTAGTGAGATTGTTTCACCAGAGTCATCCTTCTAAACCATCTCTGAGTTCTAAGGGTCCGAAGGCCCCTCCTGGAGGGGGGGTACTGTCAGGACCGGCAGTCATGGCACCCGTTCTGCTGGTCCTGTCTCTGACTCTGGTGGTAGGGATGATCAAACCGAACCGTAACGAACCAGATTCGTTACGAACTTTCCCAAAAGTTCGGTTTGTCATCGAACCGAATTTTCAGAAAGTTCGTGACGAATCTGGTTAAAATAACGGCGACGCAAAATATACGCATATTTATTGAGAATGTACGCTAATGCGTACATATTCAGTTAAGTAGCGTACCTTTGACAACGCTAGACTGTATGTTCGTTACTTGAGTAGGAATGTTCGCAGACGCAGTATATGCTTACGCTAATGCGTACATATTCAGTTAAGTGGCGTACCTTTGACAACGCTAGACTGTATGTTCGTTACTTGAGTAGGAATGTTCGCAGACGCAGTGTATGCGTACGCTAATGCGTACATATTCAGTTAAGTAGCGTACCTTTAACAACGCTACACTGTATGTTCGTTATTTGTGCGGTAATGTTCGCATTAGCGTACGCATTAGTGTAAATTCTCAAATATGCGTATATTTTGCGTCGCCGTTCACTTGGATTTTTTCCACTTTTTTTCATTGTAATAGCAACTGCAAGTAAACGAAACTATACCCTATCAGACTCCCATTATTGTAGCAGCAATTATTCAGCCATTATAGCAAGGTTCGTTTTAGGTTCGGTTCGTACGAATCCGAACTTCACTAAAGTTCGCCGAAGCGAACCGAACCGAACTTTTCAAAAGTTCGCTCATCCCTATCTGGTGGCGATGTGGTTGCCCGTGGCCAGGCTTCTTCCGCTATTTCGTCAGGCTTCTCCTCCAGCCGACGGTCTCTGGCTGTGGATGCGCATCCCAGGCAGGGGACGCGCGCGACGATCATTAGTGCCAGGGACGTGGCTGGTGTGCACACTCGCTCGCGGCCTGTTTCTGGTCACCGGAAAACGCGAGCATTTTAGTCTGTTTATTTTCTGTTCATTTGGTATCTTATGAGTTAAGTTTTGTTCCTTGCTTTCTCCTCCCAGTCAGCTGGTTGGGTGGGGTCTGCTAGGTATTTAAGGCCCTCAAATGTTAACCTTGCTGCCAGTGTTAACCTCTGCTATTTAGACTCTTGTTTGTTCTTTGACCCTCGGCGTGTTTTGTGACTACTCTTGGCTTACTGATTTTGTTCCTGACGTACTCTCCTGGTTTTGACGCGGCTATCTGACTTTCCATTTGTTCTTGTTTGTCTGTCTTGTTTGTTTTCCCTTCCCCTGCACTTTTGCTAGTGTATCTCGAGTCTTCTGGTTGTCGACTCAGGGATTAGCCTGAGTAGGCAATAGGCAGGGAAAGGGGTTGGGATTTAGCTTAGGGATCACTTTCCCCTTGTCTGTGTATCCCAGCCCTGACACAGAGAGGTCCGGCGGCGCTGCACAGAGGGAGCGCGTCACCTGCCTCCTGTTACAGTACCCCCCTCTTCAAGAGGGGCCACTGGACCCTTACCAGGGGGAATCGGCTTATCGGGATGCAGCAAATGGAAAGCTTTAATGAGGCTGTCCACATGAATCTTGGTCAACGGCACCCAGCATCTATCCTCTGGTCCGAACCCCTTGCAATGTACCAAGTATTGGAATGAGTTTCGGACCCTTCTAATATCCACAATATCCGAAATCTCATGCTCCATCTGCCCATCCACCTCTACCGGAGGTGGAGGATGTTCCTCCGGCAGAACCGAAGCAATAAACCTTTTCAGCAGGGACTTGTGGAATACGTCATGTATATGGAAGGAGTCAGGCAGGCGCAACTTAAAGGACACAGAATTAATCACCTTAATAATCTCATAAGGTCCTATAAACCGGGGTGCGAACTTATGGGATGATACCTTCAGATGGAGGTTTTTAGTGGACAACCACACCTTGTCCCTTACCTTGAATTCAACCCCTTGGGAACGTCTCCTGTCCGCTTTAGTTTTCTGAATCTCTTGGGCTCTGTCCAGGTTCATTTCAACCCGAGCCCAAACTGTGCACCGTTCCTTAAATACCCCCTTAATCTCTGGTACAGTGGAATGCGATGGGGAGAATGAGCCAAACCGAGGATGAAAACCCATATTGCAAAAGAAAGGAGAGACCCCAGAGGAGGAGTTAACACGGTTATTCAGAGCGAATTCGGCCAGAGATAAAAATTTTACCCATAAATGTTGATTCTCAGCAACGTAACATCTCAAGAATTGCTCAACAGACTGGTTAACCCGTTCGGTTTGGCCGACGAGAAGGACAGGGAAGTACCTATCTTCTGACAGAAGGCCTTCCAAAACCTAGACACGAATTGCACCCCTCAGTCCGACACAATATTATCTGGAGCCCCATGTAATTTGACAATGTGATCAACAAACACAGCAGCCAGGACCTTGGCCGACGGAAGCTTACACAATGGGATTAGATGACACATCTTGCTAAAACGATCAACCACCACCAAGATAACAATTTTGAAAAACCGCAGGAGCATTACTTAACCCGAAGGGCATTACTAGATACTCATAATGACCCTCCAGGGTGTTAAAAGCGATTTTCCATTCATCCCCTTCACGGATTCTGATCAGGTTGTAAACCAAAATGCACCCTGAACTTGATTCAGCAAGTCAGGAATGAGAGGTAAAGGGTATCTGTTCTTAACAGTAATTTTGTTGAGCTCTCTATAATCGATGCAAGGTCTCAACCCACCATCCTTTTTGCTCACAAAAAAGAACCCATGGGAGAGACCGAAGGTCGGATATATCCCTTGGCCAGACTCTCCTTGAGGTAATCTCTCATAGCCTGACGCTCTGGTGTTGAGAGATTATAAATCCGGCCCTTAGGATATTTGGACCCCTCAATAATTTTGATGGTGCAATCATACTGACGGTGGGGGGAAGAAAATCTGTTTCAGACATAGTAAATACATCTAGAAAATCCTCAATATACTCAGGCAAACTTGAGGATTTTCCGGTAAGACCTAACTGCAAAACAGACTTGCAACAATTTATACAATGTGGTCCCCACCTCTCCAATTCCCCTGATGCCCAATTAATTACGGGTTATGACTCTGTAACCAAGGTAACCCAAGCACCAGGTCGGCAGGCAAATTCTTTAAAACCAAAAACGAACAGGTTTCAACATGATGGATTCCCACCATCAAAGTGACCTCAGAAGTACAAAATTCAGCTCCGCCACTATTAAGAGGGGTGGAGTAAAGTGCTATGATCGGGATAGTCTCCTTAAGGGAAACCAAAGGGACACCCAAGGATTGAGCAAACTCAAAATCAATAAAATTGCATGCCGAACCTGAATCAATGAAAGCCCTCCAAGATCCTCTGGACTGATCAAAGGAAATGACACAAGGTAATAAGATCTTCTTCCTTACCACAGTTGGAAGTACCTTAACAACTGAGAATGATCTCTTGGAAGGAGGAAGTTTGGGACATTGCTGACGCCAATGGTTCTTGTCTCCACAGTAGAAGCAGACCCCCTTTAATCGTCTCTGCTCCCTCAGGGTGACTCCAAGTTGAATTGGTTCTTCAGGGATCATGCCAGGAGATGGAGTTTGAAGAGTAGTCTCTGGAAGAACGACCACCGGAAAGAGAGTCAAGCGTTCCTTCTGCCTCTCTCTGACATGTCTGTCTAGCTTAATGGCTAGCGTCATAGTCTCCTCTAATGACTCAGGGGTAGGGTAACTAACCAGGAGGTCCTTAAGCTGATCAGAGAGCCCCACTCTAAACTGACTCCTTAATGCACCACTTCCTGAATTCGGCACAATAATCCTCTACTGGACGGTTACCCTGCCGAATGTCCCTTAGCTGAGTCTCCGCCACTGCGGCTAAGTCAGGCTCCTCATACAACAGTCCTAGGGCCTCGAAAAAAGCCTCCACCGACTGCAGACAGGGGGAGTCACGGGGCAAGGAAAAAGCCCACTCCTGCGGGTCACCCTGCAGCAGAGAAATAATAATTTTTACCTGCTGCGGCTCAGGTCCCGAGGAGTTTGGGCGCAAATCAAAATAAAGCTTACAGCTTTCCTTAAATGAGCGGAAAGCCTTGCGATCCCCAGAAAAAACGATCGGGGAGCTTGACATGAGGTTCCAGAGAGGTACTGGGAACCACATGAGCAGCCACAGGGGTGGTCTGCTGCTGCTCGTGAAATTGGAGCCTTTCAGCCAAGTCCTGGATCATTTGCGCCATGTTATGGACTTGGTCAGTAAGTGCTCGCAACTGATCCATAAATTTTTGGGCCTGTTATTCTGTCACGACAGAAGTGAAGTGCACCCTGACTTAACCCCACCTCTGTCCCTGCCTATTTGCCACACCCAAGGCTAAAGGTCCAAGGGGAGCAACTGGACGGCAAACCCTACTCTGCTACATGAGGCTGCAGGGAAGGGAGAACAACAAACAGACACGGAAACAATAGTCGAATAGTCAGGCAAACAAAGGTCAAACCAGGAGTGTACGTCAGGATCTGAGGATGAGACAAAAGCAAGGTCGAGGTCACAAGCAATAGGTCAGGTAATACAGCAGGTCACAAGAAGAAATACGCACAGCACTGCAAGGAAGGAACTTCAATAACAGGCAACTTTCTAGGTAGTTGCCATCTTTAAATAGCCCATCCAGGATCATGTGATGTGACCAGCATCACATGACCTGAGGCGGAGCATTGCTGCCAAAACAATATGCAAAGTAGCCATGTGGTGTGATCAGCACCACATGGCTAAAAACCCAAAAGAAAATTAACTGATGAAGTGCTGGCTGACCAGACCAGCACTTCAATTCCCTACTGCTCGTCTCTAGGGGGCGGAGAGGTCCGGTGGCGCTGCACAGAGGGAGCGCGTCGCCGGACTCCCATTACATCTGCTCTGTCCAGTGCATAATACGGTAGATGTCAAAACTTAGAGTGACTATAGAAGTCCACTGCAGGAAAACAGAACAGGAAAAAATGTACTGTATATTTTCAGAGAATTCCTCTTTTGTCTTAATTCTGTGGTTGATTGTGAAATAATTACTCTAAATGTAATTCAATAATGCCTCATAATATCAGATAAAGCTGCATGTAAGATAGAATGACACAAAAATATTAAGAACTTCCATTTTCTCTTAGGATATTAGGATCACACAAATCTACAGACTGTTATTGTCCTCCTAGAAATTTCATATGTCCTTACTGCTGTCACACTGCTGGAGAATGGGTGCAGTGAAAAGGGGAACATAGGAGGACAATTATTCTAATGCCATTAAAAGTTGCCGTAAATTTTCTCCCAAGATCACATCTAATCCTCTCCAGAATTTTACAGCTCCATAAAGAAGAGATTTGCAGTCACAGTCAACAAGCATGCTTGCTCCTTCCTAAATTAAACCCTTCCAGTCTGTGCCGGATGTCTACATAAAAAAAGCTGTTTCAAGGGACAGGGCAGATGTGATCAGATGCTTGCAACAACTGGAGTCTATGCCTTCTATCTTTGTTACCACAGGGTAATGCCAGGATGGGCTGAGTTACCCAAATGTCTCTAAGGCTTATGATAAATTGGTAAAAATAAGAACAGATAAACATAATTCTAAAGGATATGACTTTTATACCCTACCCTGTAGAGAAATCTGTAATTCTCATTAAAGATTAATATCAGGTTATGTCTGATATGGACAAGTGGATAATTTTTCCAGGGTAGGCTCCAGACCTGAGGTTACAGAGTTACAGTCAGGAATGGAGCCAAAGGTTGTCACCAGGAGAGCAGACAGGATGCAACAGGATGATGGATGAGATGGAAGCAAAGTCAGGAATGGAGCCAACAGTCAGAGCAACTAGTAGAGCAATGTAGAGCAACTATGAACCAATATCAATATCCAGGGATATGGCAATCAGAAGTTAAGATGAGGATCAGTAGTACAAGAACAAGAGCCAAGTAATGGTATAAACCTCATTCTATAGGCAAGGCACGGCGGATAGATTCTCTATTACATGGGTTGCCAGGCCACATCAGAAGGTGCTGAGTGCTCCCAAAATTCGACACTGCCGACAGTGGCGAGAAGGGGAGCCACAGTCAGAATAAGCAAAGCTGCCCACCAGGAGTCATCTCTGAAGCTGGGTGGGGTGGGTAAGAATCACCATGGGTCCCCAAGTTTAGTGGGCCACAGCATCTGTGCAGGTCTGTCCTATTGGGCAGTTGAACTCTCTACTGTTAAAAAAAATAAAAAATCACAGAAATGGATTCAACTGTATTATCATATAAATCATATATTTAATACTATTTGATACAAATGCTCCAAATATAGGGTATTTCTAATATGAATAGCCCTGATAGTCGTTATTTTGTCTTTCCTAATCAGTGCTTTCATCCCGAAAGAGGCAACCCTGATCACTGTCCTGACCTTTTTAAACCCCTGTTTAGACACTACCCAAGTGGAAAAATGAGCTTTGACAACCTCAGTAAGAAGGAGATTAATAATATTGGAACAGGAAATATACCCGGAAAAAAAGTAGATTCTCGGAACAGTTGAGGAATCTGGAAATCAGCGCCAAGCTGTGTGTTTCATCAGATACAGTGCCGGGGTCAAATCATCCAGTAAGGGTGGGTTCGCTCTTGCGTTAGGGTATTCCATTATAGGTTCTGTTTATAATGGAATATAATGGAATTCGTAAGATGGAATGCAAAACGGAAGCCTTTAAGAGGCATACCATTTTAATCTGTCATAATAGAAGTCTATGGGCAAGCATAACAGATCCATCTGTTTCCATTATGCAGGACATAAAACAAAGTCCTGTCGACACCCTAAGTGGGTGATATAATGGGAGTGGGACCTTCCAGGACAGAAGCGCACCTTGTAAGAAGGGACTTGCCTTCAAAAACCATCTTCTCCAGGACACGGATGCCATCTATGAACTGACAAGTACGATATAACCTGATACTGTATCAAGATTGGGAACTTCCAGTGTATATACTATAGGGTCTAACTGTATGAATTCTATAGATCCACACTCAAATTACAGTGCCTTGATGTTTTTACTGTTTTGTTACAATGCAATCTGGAATTAAAATAGGAGATTGGCAGAAAGCACCATTTGATTTACACGACATGTCTACCACCTTGAAGGTGCAAAATATTTTTTATTTTGACACAAACAATAATTAAGACTGTGAAGAATAATTTAATGTGCATTCACTTCCTGAAAGTCAATATTTTGTGAAGCCACCATTAGCTGCTATTACAGATGCTAGTCTCTCGGGATTATTGCCCACGCTTCCAGGCAAAACTGCTCCAGATCATTCAAGTTAGATAGGTTGCATTGGTGTCTTGCCACATATTCTCCATTAGATTAACTAGAGCATTTCAAGACCTTTAACTGTTTCCCCTTAAACCTTTGCAGTATGCTTAGGGTGATTGTTCTTCTGGAAGGTCAACCTCAGCCCCAATCTCAAATCCCTGGTAGACTAAAACAGTTTTTTCTCTACAATTGTTCTGTATTTACTGCCATCCATCCTTCCTTCAGTTCTGACCAGTTTTTCAGTCCCTGTCAATGAAAAGAATCCCCACAAAATGATGTGACCACCACCATGCTTCACTGTAGGAATGGTGTTCTTGGAGTGTTGGGAAGTGTTCAGTTTGTACCACAAATTGCATTTCCTATGATGGTCTCATCTGACCAGAGAATCTTCTTCCATGTGCTTAACGGGATCTTTCACATGCTGTTTGGCAGACTACAAGCATGTTTTCTTATGTTTTCCTTTAAGAGATGGCGTTTTTCTGGCCATGTTTCCATTAAGCTCCACTCTGTGGTGTGCACAGCTTATAATGGTCCTATGGACAGATGCTTCCATCTCTACTGTAGAACATTGGAGCTCGTTCAGTGTTGTTGTGGGTGTCTTTGTTGAATCTCTTATTAATGCTCTGTAAGTTTTTGGTGGTCAGCCTTCTCCTGTCCGGTTTGAAGTTATGCCATATCCTTTCTGTTGTGTTATAATGATTTAATCGTGCTTGGTTGGAAGTTCAAAGCTTGAAATGTTTTGTTTATAACCCAACTCTGATCTTTATTTCTTCACAACTTCATTTCTGACTTGTTTGGAGGCTCCTTGGTCTACATGTTGCTTAACAGCTTTGCAGACTTAGGGGGCTTTCAGAACAGGTGTATTTATTCTTATCTCCTGTGGCAGTTTATGTGACACAGCAGTGCACTGTGCACTCGGTGGCATTTATTCATTTATTTATTCAGACCTTATTTAGAGGTTTTATCGCAAAAGGAGTGAATACTTATGCATTTATGAGTTTTCATTTAGATTTTTTTTTATCAAGCTATTTTTCCTAACACTTTAAGGATTTGAACTGTTATCAGGTCCATTACATTGAATCTAAATTAAAATCCATTTTAATTCCAGGAAAAACACCAAGGGAGAATGGGCTAATACTTTTGCAAGACACTGGACTTTTACTAAATACAGTATAGGTACTATTGAGGCAAAACAACTAGCTATGGGGCCTCTTGCAAGATACTTAAACACACTATTGCTGCAATTTCTCATTCAATGGGTGCTGAGATGAGTGCAGAGAATCTCTTTGCACTAATCCTATAAATAAGCATAAAGTGGTTAAACCACTAATAAAACACTTAGCCACTGAGTTATTCAATAAAGTGTTTCTGTATGCACCAGATGCTGTTAGATCTATTCCTAATTTCTCTGTCCAGCTCTCTGAGGTAGTCGCACATGCTCAGTTCTGTCCTTTCACTGCCATAAGCTATATCTTCCATTAGAAGCTGTGACAGTTACAAGGAGAGAGCTGCAGCAGAAGGATACACTCCCGAAGAAAAGACACTCCTCTTGAGCTGCCAGCAATTGGAGCAATAAATGAAGAGATCTCTAGATCCATGTGAGGTACAGAGCTGGTTTTGTTAGAAAGAGGTTGTCATGTACTATATGATGTCTGAATTTAATCATGGGATAATCTCTTTGAAGAGCATATACTACCAAAAAATGAGTAAAGAAAAGCTATGGATATTGAAAACTGACGTATACCATAATTTCTTCACAGTATCTAGTATAATCATTCTTTTAGATATAACATTTTAGAAGATAATAGTATAATTTATGACAAGGAACTGAAAGACCACAGGGATCAGTTATTAGGACTGGCGTTTTAGACTCCGGTCTTAATAACCACTATATGTGGTGCTGGATCCGCTGAAGTTAAGAAGAGGCGTCAACTTCTACATTACTTTGACGGATCCAGAGCCAGTCTAAATGTAAGACAGGTTTCTAGCTGGCTTACATTTAGACCATTTTCTATGCCCAAAACAGGTGTAGAAAATGATGAATCAGATGGGTCTGCTGGCCTTTCCTCCTCCCTGTCCACGCCATGCCCACTTTTTAGACCTTTTTTAAGCGGGAAAAAATTGCAGACTGTGATACAACTACCCATTGTGCCACAATCTATGCCTGAAATAGGCATATTTCTGGATAATAAATGCCCCCCCACATTTTTGCTGGAGCCCTCAACACAGACATAAACATACCCTAAATCAAGCCTTAAGATATAGACCCTAGTGACTAGTGATTGCATCCAAAGTCTGCTCTATATAGGTTTATCTTCTGATGAAACTCTAGGGCCCATTATTTCATCATTGGCAAAAATTGGGTCCAACAGAGAAAACTCCCGTTCTGAGCCTGATTCTTCTAGTCTAAAATCATTTAATCGACTTGAAAAAAAAAATCTGTCTTTTTTTCTAACACGTTCAGTACAATGTCCCGCTTTCCTAAGGCTACTTTCACACTAGCGTTTTTGCTGGATCCGGCAGGGTTCAGCAAAAACGCCTCCATTACTGATAATACATCATGAACTCCATTGAAAGTCAAAGGGGGACGGATCCGTTTCCTATTGTGGCACTTTGTGTCAGAGAAAACAGATTCATTCCCATTGACTTGCATTGTGGGTCATGACGGATTTGTCTTGCCAGACGGGAAGAAAACCGTAACATGCTGTGGTTTGCTCTCCGGTATGAGAACGGAACGTTTTGTCCCCATTAACAATGAATGGGGACAAAAAGGAAGCATTTTTTCAGGTATTGAGACCTTATGACCGATCTCAATACCGGAAAATGTAAATGCTAGGGTGAATGTAGCCTTAGCCCTTGTGACATCTAATTTTATAACCCCAAAAAAGTCACAAAATAGAAATTCCATTTTAATTCCATTCCAACACAATATATATATATTTTAATAGCTCATTCATTTATTTTCATTCATTTATTTTTTGGAACAGCTCATTCTCCCTTCCTGGCACCACTTGCCCTCCAGATATCAAGCTGCCATGAGGCACATTTACAGCTCTGAATATATCAGGCTTTGCAGCGAGTGAATTATAAGGCATAGCAGAGTGTGACACTAGCAGGTGTGTGGTACAATAACAGTGGCAGCCACAAGGAGGGGGCTTGGGTATAAATGCTGCTTAATGTTTTCCAACAGCTGCCAGTGTGTTTCAGATGCGCCACTGCTAAATAAATCAACCCATAATTCTGCTTTTACTGTCTTTCTCTGAGAAAATTAAACAAGCGCGGATACCATAAAACAGTTTATGTGGCTGTAGTCACAGCATTTGGAGTTTGGGGGGTAAAAGCAATCATATTTTCATCAGAATGGTTCTATGCGGTGGATCTGTATCGATATTACTTCCTGCACCATAAATGTGAGCAGTAACTGTGAAATAATGCCTTGGGTTGCACGGTGTTTAATGTTTCATCCCAGATATCCTAGAAACCTTTCTCTAGGTCCTTCGCTTGGCTTTTTGTATTGTTATTTTATGGTATCCTTCCCTGTTGAAACTATAAAGCTGAATTCTTTAAAGACCTACAGCAGTCGTGAAATCTAATGAAACAAATCAAAATATAATGCAAAAGAGAGAAACTTTTCAAGTGGTGTTGTTCATTGGGAGTTGTCTTTTTACCCTAAAAGACCCTAAATGTCCAAAACTGATTAATTGATGATCCGTTTCATAACATACTTTGGGGCACATTTATTAAGACTGGCGTTTTAGACGCTGGTCTTAATAAACCTTTAAGCTGGTGGTAGATCCGTCACAGTTATGAAGAGGCGCCGGCTTCTCCATAACTTCAGTTGATCCTGCGCCAGTTCTAAATGTAAGACGGCTTCCTTGCTGTCTTACATTAAGACCTTTTTCTACGCCTAAAACAGGCGTATAAAATGGTAAGCGAGACTAGCCTGCTGGCCCTTCCCCACCTGCGCCGCTTTTACTTTTTTAGACCTGGCGTGACCTGGGAGAAATCGCAGCAGAAGGCGCGGCAATCTGCGCCTGAGATATGGCTAATATACAGACATATTTCAGCTTAATACATGACCCCCTTTATCTCCATTTTTCTGTTACAGACAGGGGTGTACACAGGTCTCATAGGGCCCCATAGCGAAACATGGAATGGGCTCCACTGCGTCAACTAGTATCACGGTGTTGTTGCATCCAGTAATCTTAGGCAATCCGGACTGCAAAATGACTGATACATTTTTTATTTTTTTTTATTAATTAGAAGAAAATTTTAATAGAAAAAATTACATCAATAAAGTCGCGCTCATCCACTAATCCGAAAATGTGGAACAGGTGCTTCGTAAATATGGATCTCATGCCGAACACCATATTTCTCAATATATTCATACCAGGCAACTATCATAAATACAATGATAAATCTCCAACTTCCCTTCACATAGTGTACTATAAAACAAGCTGTCTGCAGTCACTCAGGGGACAGTATACAGTATACAGTTACCACTGACTTTAATGGAAGCCAAAACTGAAATCTTTGTACTGAGCTCCTTTTACTGGCAACAGATGGAAAACAAACGTAATTTATGTCAGAAACAGAAGAATATGTTCTGTGCTGGGTCTTCCGAAGGCCCAATGACAGTCACGTGGTCAGTCTCTCTGGTAAGCAAGCCACTGGTTACAGAGTTGCTCTGCTTTTCTACCAATACAGGTAAAACTTGGCCACTACTAGGGGAGCTTATTGCAAACAGATTTATAAAGCTTACGTTGAGCTTACTAACCCCATCCCGTTTTTGCAAATTGTGTCACTTGTGTTGTATCACTTCAGCTAGTTGCATTTATTATGTAGAGAAAGTTAATACAAGGGACTTACTAATATATTCTGACTGTCCATATTGCTTCCTTCCCTGCCTGGATTAATTTTTCCATCACATCATACACTGCTCATTTCCATGGTTACGACCACCCTGCCACCCAGGAGCAGTGGTCGTGCTTGCACACTAAAGGAAAAAGTGGTGGCCTCTCTGGTGGTCAAACCCGCAGGAGCGCACATAAGCTGGCGCTGGGGCTGGCTTAGGCTGGCATTTCAGGGCCCAATATGTTGTGCCCAGCATGTGTAGTGCCCTGGAGCAAGGGATATTACATTTGGACATTTACCTGTTTCCCGTATGCAAAGTTCTTCTTACTTTATTTACTTCTTACTTTATTTCTCTTGAAAAGGTTAACTTTTACTGTTTAATACTGTGTAACTGCATTTTATATGTTGTGATATATATCCTGTTCATTATCACTGTATTTACATGGCTCTGTGGAAAGGGTTAATGAACACTGAGATACTATTAGTACTTTGAATGAGAAGCTGGCAATTTTCCACAGCTGCCATGGAGTTTAAAGAAGGGCATGTTTTGGAGGCAAAAAGCCAGACATTGTTTACCACCAAACCCAGACAGCGTGGCCCTTTTAATGTCTGGTTTAGTTCTGTTGTTATGTCTGGAAACTTGTTTGTGTCTGGAAAAACTGCTGTGTCATTGCCATTGAGTATCACTGAAGCCGTAAGTCTATTGAAGCTGTAAGTCTATGAGAGATGGAAAGTGTTACAATGTATCTGTTTGTGCTGAGCTTCTCCACGCCACCCCTTCCACTAGAAGGTTCCAGGCAAGCTAAAACTGTATATAAGAAGAGCTCCTAGTGTAGGGAAGACTCATGCCAGGCTGCATGAGTGACCAGAAGAAGACTGAGATGGGGATGCTGAGCAACAGACCATGGGTCACTAGCCCTGTGACCAAGGAGGCACCCCGACTACTGAGCTACAGATTGTGGGCCCTTGACCAGGATGCCAGCCTTTTGAGAAAGAGAGAGGGAAAGCTAGCTATGGCCTTTCCTCAACATCAAACCCTTCTGCAAGGGAGGAGACTGGACAAGCCAGCCCTATGCCTCGCCTGTATTGTTTTGCACCTGAATTCCTCCAGTAAATAAGCACACTGGTTTACTGTAGACCCTGACTCTCTGGACTTATTTCCCTTTGGGGTGCATAGGGTGGCCACCGGCTTCATCTAAAAAAGGAGGACATTTTTGCCCACACCCCCAACATGTTAAACCACACCCCAATGTGGTAAACCACACCCCCCAATCTGCTAAACCATACCCCCAATCTGCTAAACCACGCCCCTTGTCCAGTAAGTGCCTGGCAAAAGAAAAAAAAAAGAGGAAAACCTTAAGCTGAACTGTGCTGGGGCTGGAGCTGACACTCCACATACAATAAGACATGAGCCGGAGGGAGCACAGTGCTGGCAGCGTCACCACAGGTGGGGGGAGGGGGCAGGTCATACATTAGGGGGGTTACCCTGGGGACAGCACACCTGTGGAGGCAGCAGATCATGGGGATAAAGCACTGAGCAGACCCCGCTCCCCGGGCCTCTGTGTGAGCCGGCTCGTACACTGTCACCCATCACACCTCCCCTGGCTCTTACCACACATACACAGGTCGGATGGGGATCTGGCACCCCCACCCCCACCACGTGAAAATTCAAGCCAGCAAGCCTAACTATAAAAATACCGCTCTAGTATGGCTAGAATAAAGAGGATTGTTCAGTAATTAAAAATAAAATATGGCAGATGGAAAAGAAATCCACAATTCTCAGCTGTTCCCTCCCTGCCATTGAATGTTTTGGTTATATGGCTGCAGTGGTGACGCCTGTGACACGCTGGACTTTCTGGCATCATTGCTGCTGCCACGTAAACAAAGACTGACAGGCATGTTAAGGGGCGAGTGTGCACATCTGTCATAGTGCTGGTGATGTGCACACTGATGGGCAGGTGTATGGCATGTGACCACTGCAGCCAGTTCTCAGCATTAGAGCACTGATTGGCTGCAGCAGTAACATACCATATACCGGCAGGTGACACATATCTGGATGGACATTACATTCACCAGCACCAAACATACAAGATGATACAGCACCACTTACCTCTTACATCCAATGACGTCTTCCTGATGTAGATCTTCTCTTTTCTCATCTTTTCTATTTGGCCCACACCGCCATGACACTTCTTTCAGCTCCATCTTCTCTCTGCAACAAAGACATCATAGATTACCCACTTTTACTGTTATCCTGCTGCTGCCTAAAATACTGCGCCCACTGTGCTCCCCAATGTCCCCAAATACTATACTGTAGATATAACAGTGCCATATAGGTAGGACCCCATAGAGTCACCGTGCTCCCACTAATAATTCTCTCTTAAAGTGTCCCATTAGTAATAGTGCCCCAATAGTGATAATGCTCCACCAGTATCCCTTTTTAGCAGTAGTGCCTTCCATAATGTACTAATAATAGTAACACCCCCAATAGTACCCCTGGTAGTAGTAATAATTCTCCATAATAGAAACCATTTTCCCATAGTGCCTCCAGTAGTGCTCCCAGAAATAATAAGGACCCGCTGTAATGGTCCTCAAATCATCCCACTATGCCCCCATTAGACCTCACATCAGCCCACTGTGCCCCCATCAGACCTCAGATCAGCCCACAGTGCCCCCATCAGACCTCAGATCAGCCTGTAGTGCCCCCTTCAGACCTCAGATCAGCCTGTAGTGCCCCTTCAGACCTCAGATTAGCCTGTAGTGCCCCCTTCAGACCTCAGATCAGCCTGTAGTGCCCCCTTCAGACCTCAGATCAGCCTGTAGTGCCCCCTTCAGACCTCAGATCAGCCTGTAGTGCCCCCTTCAGACCTCAGATCAGCCTGTAGTGCCCCCTTCAGACCTCAGATCAGCCTGTAGTGCCCCCTTCAGACCTCAGATCAGCCTGTAGTGCCCCCTTCAGACCTCAGATCAGCCTGTAGTGCCCCCTTCAGACCTCAGATTAGCCTGTAGTGCCCCCTTCAGACCTCAGATCAGCCTGTAGTGCCCCCTTCAGACCTCAGATCAGCCCACTGTGCCCCATAAAAAAAAATAAAAATCTTACCTCTCCTGGGCTGCAGCTCCGCTCCGGTGCTCTTCTCTCTTCACTGCCCGCGCTGCACTGTCACCTGACTGCGTGCAGCGTCAGGTCAGAGTGCACGCACTACGTCCTGACGCTGTACCAGTCAGGCGTGTGCAGCGCAGACAGGAAGACCACCAATGAAGGTACCGGAGCGCAGGAGCTGAGCGGTGAGTACCAGGACCCAGCTCCTGCGCTCCAGCAATGAGCGCTTCCATCTGTATTGATGGAAGCGCTCATTGCTTCCTGCGCCCCTAAAAAGGAGGACTTCTGGCCGTCCGTCCTGGCCTTTAGCCGGACGGAGGACCAGGAGTCCAATAACCGGACTGTCCGGCCAAAAACCGGACGGATGGCCACCCTAGGGGTGCAACCATGCCTTACCGTCCCTTCCAGAGAGGAGCAACACCTCGGCGGTGTCCGAGGGACCCAGCGTAATGCTGGGACCACCCCAAACCTAGCCACAGCACAAGTGCCAGTGTGAAAAGCAAGCCCTCTTATTATTAGCTCAGAAACACAAACTTATTTTTTGTCCGTATCAGTTCCGTTTTTTTGTGGCCTCTATGCCGAGCCATTCATTTTAATGGTGTCACAAATAATGGAAATGACTCTGTGTAAAAAAAAAAAAATAAAAAAATAAAAATACGTTTGTGTGCATGAGCCCTTATGCTGTGCTTCCTGGTTTTAGAAACACCCTACGTATGTCATTAATTAACCTGGATGCAACATACATAGTTCATAAGGCTGAAAAAAGACATCTGTCCATCCATTTAATCCTGTCCTGCAAGTTGATCCAGTGGAAACAGCTGTGAGTCAGTAGCCAATTTTCCCCACTTTAGGGGGAAAAAAATTCCTTCCCGACTCCAATCAGGCAATCAGAATAAGGGCTCATGCACATGGCCATTGCCTGGCCGTGGCCGTATTGCAGCCCGTATACGGCGGGTCTGCAATACACAGGCACCGGCTGCGTGCACCCCGCATCACAGACCCATTTACTTGAATGGGTCCACAATCCCGGAGATGCGGAGCCACGGATCGGAAGCCCACTGAAGCACACAGGAGCCCAGAACTGTACACAGTACTCCATGTGTGGTCTGACTAGTGATTTGTAAAGTGGCAGGACTATGTTCTCATCACTGCATCTTGCCTCTGATGCAACCCATTATCTTATTGGCCTTGGCAGCAGCTGTCTGACACTGGTTTCTACAGCTTAGTTTGCTTTTCACGAAGAGCTTTTCCTTGTCAGTGTTACCCAGTGCTTTGCCATTTAGTATGTATGGGTGACTTGCATTACAGAATAAATAATGTAATATTTTTCTAGAGCAGGTCATTACGGATGTAGTGACATCTAATGTCTATTTTTGTAATTTTTTTCAGTCTTACACAATAAAAGCATATCATATCATTCACATCCAATGCAAAGGTTTCGGTGGCTTAGCTAATGAATTGAACAAGACATCCAGCCATTTTTCAGTTAAAAGGGCTGTGTAACAAAACAAATCCTACATTTTCTACATTTTTACATTTACTTCATTTTAATTACATATAATCACAAAAGTATATGTTATATCTTGATGTATACATTGCAGGGGCTATTGTGGGTGGACCTTCGGAGGGAATCATACTTACATGGTCTTTGCCACTAGGTTCTGACTCCATCTCATCCCCGCCACTACTGCAGCGCTCTGATCCCTGCATGCAAACAGCTGGTTTGACAACTGCTGAAGCCAATCACTGGCCACAATGGTGATGCATGCTCTTATATCATGTAATCCATTTACCTGACCTAAGGGAGACATGTTACCGCTGCCACTAGTGATACAGTGGCCATCACACCAGATGTTGACACCCATGGACAGGAATGTTGCAGCAGCAGCAGAGGAGCGAAGAAACCAGAACCTATTAGTAAGGAACAGGTAAGTATACTTCCTTTTACAGGTCTAGCCACCTGGGGGGGAGAGGGGGTCTGTCTGAAAGTTCCCAAAGACGTAAAACCCCTTTAAAGAGGTTTGCAATAATGCTACTGTTATATGACCACTTGGGCTCATTGAAGAGTAGATTAGTAGTGGAAGAATATTTTTTCTCAGTTTCACTGGCCATCCCCCCACACTCCAATTCACTTCCTTTCTATCCTGCATTAATCCTAAAAGGATAATGTGCAGAATTAATTTTAGAGTGCATCCTCAGAGGCTGGCATTCATCCTGATGTAATTCAATTTTAATTACACCTAGAGGTGCACCACCAATGAGGCCAGGTGAGGCGACTGCCACAGGCAGCACCAGGTAAGGGCAAGAGGGGGACGGTGGAAGGGCCAGGGGCAGTGAACGCTTTCATTGTGGCAAAGGAGTTAGGTTGAGAAATTGGCATGGGGGGGGGGTGCTGTTTCAGTTTTCGCCTCAGGCAGCAGAAAGGCTAGGTGCACCCCTGGTTACACCATAGGGTGTTACATGATCATTTAAACAAATTTGTAGACCAGTGATATGGACCATCTCACTGATGCATGGTAGTATATGGCCACATGAGACTCCATTTCCCATGATGCATGCCATACAAGCGACCAATCCATGTATTATACAAATTTTGCAGGTGGGTGTCAGCTGTGCAACAGAGCTGGCACTCTCTGTATAGAGCTCCTAAACCCGCTCCAAACACTCCTCCTGCTCCAGTGACCTACATGTACATTAAGGTGTGAATTAATAAGAAAACCTCAGGGGTATATAATAGCTATCAGTTAAAATCATCTAAATATGAGTCACAGAAACTTCTGATGCCACCTATAGGCACACAAATGTCACACATAAAATGGCTCCTTTAAAATATGGCACATTTCACAACATCTCCATTACCTCCATAATGTTAAGCAGGTGCATACATAGATCTCATAGGCCCCTCCAAACTTAGTATGGGTCCCCTTCTACACCCAGTATACAACTGCACGTGCATCAAACCCTCCTGGGCAACATGGAACACAAAGCAGAACTCCCCAGATTTCAGGTTAATTTATGATTTTTTTTATTAAGTGGAGGACATTTTCAATTAAAAAAACTGTAATTAAAATAAAAGTTACCCTCCGTCTCACCCATCTTATCTTATACAAATGGTATAAATGCATTGATAAATCTCTTGCTTCTACTGACACAATATATTATAAAACTGGTTGCCTGCATCCACCACTAGGGGTCACTCTGTGCATAGGAATTCATACCGTTACTATTGATATAAATGGAAGCTGTACATAACATCTTTGCACTGAGCTGCTGTATCCCTAGTGGTGGCTGCCAGAAAATGCAGTGAACCTATGTCAGGAACAAGAGAATCCGCTCCTCCCCCAGGGCCCCATAGAAGTCGAATGGTGTGGCTCCATGGTAGGTACATCAATGTTAAAGGGGTTATCTGACCCCTAAAATGCACCCCCCATATGCCCAGGCCCCTCACACATAATGTACTTACCTGGCTCCCTGACACTCATGTCACTTCTAAAGCCCGCACGGCCACCACTGCATCTCCTTGTCGCATGGATGAAAACATTCGGTGGTGGGGGGAGATCAGCCAATGGCATGTGGTGATGAGCCTCCCTTGCGTCAACCGTGATGCTAGGAAAGCTCATCCCCATTACCGCCTGCCATTGGCTGCACCCCCACTGACTCCGGATGTTTTAATCTCCGCAACAGGGAGATGCAGCAGCAGCCATGCAGGCTTCAGAAGCGATGTGGGTGCTGGGGATCCAGGTAAGTACATTGTGTGTGAGGGGCCCGGGCATGAGGGGGGCATTTCAGGGGCCGGATAACCCCTTTAAGAATAGAAATACTTTGCCTTACGTGGTTTTATGGCTTGGAAAGCCATTTTAAAACGACCTATTAGGGAATTCTGATATATCCGCCTACATGCTGAGATTAAAAATGGCTGCCTCTCTGTATAGGCAATAGATCCACTCAAAGTATTAACCATTTCAAAGCATACGTATCGAATATGAACATAACCAGTGTTTCCTGTTGATTTGCCATACATAGTAATGCGGCATCTCCAAAAAATTTAACTGCAAGCGAACCCAACTAAATAAATACAGAGATTAATTCAGCTCTCCAACACTTCTCAATGAACCACATCCCTTTATTCTCACTCTTGTGCTCCTTTCTCCCTCCCTCTCTCCTTCACTCGCCGGGTTTTCTTTCTTTGGCTCTGTCTTTGCAACATTTCAAGGTTAAAAACGCGTTGGCCACACAATAGTGGATGTGTAAGATTAGCTAGTAAAAATATGTTAGGAGGAGAAAAGCTAAATGTATTAAGAACAAACAAAATATATAAAAAAGAAAGAAGTTAGAGTCTTTTCTTAAATCTGAGAACAGAAGCAAAACCTCCCTTGATCCTTTATCTCGCTGTAACCACATAAATAACTAAAGAAATATATATATTTTTGAATTCACAGAGGGCCTACATTTTATAAAGCTGTTTTTTTTATTATTATTTTTCTTTGCCTTTCATCAGATTTCTCTTTTCTTTCTCTCTCTTTTTGTATTTCAAAGCTGGCAGTTCAGTAAATGAAGGAGACAGCATCATCTCTGTTCTTGGTAAAGGAATCAATGCTAATCCTATTTATGGAGACTTATCACCTCTGCCAGAAACTGCAGGGAAAAAAAAAAACGGCATTGGAGGGAAGGGAAAAAAAATAAAAAAATAAAAAAATAAAACGGAGTTGTCAAAATCAGAGAAATAGGGTGTGAGCAAGGAGAGAGGAGGAAGGAAGAATTGCAATATAGGGAAAAGACTAATTTGTAATATGAATACTCTGAATAGAGGCGAATTATTCACGAAAAGGCATTTAGGAAAGTTGTCGTGGACCATGACAATATAATTCTCTGTTTAGAAATCAGTTGAGCAAAACAATTTTAAGAATGTATCAAGATTTCTTAAGAGTTTATACAAGGGGTGTTTCGATTATTTAGCCATGTAATTGAGCTAAGCCTTTGGTTTTGCAGTGCACTGCGTTGGAGAGACTTTGCTGCATGAATATATTTATCGAGCAGTAAAGATACATAAGGAGCTCAAGTACAGCAAGAGATATTATAAAACAGACAACATAAGACTTGGCCTTAATCTCTTCAAAAATGACATATAATGTATAAAAAGTATAAACCATGCTCACCCCCAACCAGGAACCTGCCCAGATCTGCAGGGGATCGTATTTGAAAGCAGGCTGAAAGGAGGCATCATTTTTTTTGCTGCCTTATATCAGTTTCCAACAAGTCCATCTCTACATACCCTCATATACTGGAGGATGTACTGAATATTGTATGCTGTGGTGAGCATCCTGCTAAATACACTATCCTACTGGAAATCTCCAAGCAAAATGGATACACTCAGTTATAGGGGTTGTCCGGGTTCAGAGCTGAACCCAGACATTTCTCCATTTTTACCCAGGCAGCCCCCCTGATATGAGCATCAGAACATTTCATGCTCTGATGCTCTGCTTTGCCCTGCTCTGAATCTTGTTGTGCAAAGGCTTTTTCTGCAGGTCCGGTGACGTAACGGGCTCTCCATGGGGAAAGCTATGTGGAGGCTTCCGCCTAGCAGTGTGCCTGGTGACGTCACCAGCACTAATGGCGGGCTTTAGTGCTGCCCTAGCCTGTAAAACGGCTAGGGAGCTTAAAGCCCGCCCATCAGTGCCGGTGATGTCAATGCCAATCAGTCAATATAAACAAACAGCATGAAATGTCAGAGGGGACCCTCTAACAAGAAATTGGGGATATATTCGGGTTCAGCTCTCAACCTAAACAACTCCTTTAAGCTTAGTCCAGGGCCTGAGGAGGTGGTATCTGACACACAAATTCAAAAAATGCTAAAAGGAAACCCTGCACGCATGCCCTGCACTAGGCAGATCATAATGTATCCATTGGGCCAAATGTTACTTTAAAGAGGTTTTCCTTAAGGCTACATTCCTTTAAAATGATCTTTTATAATGGTAGCTGTAATTTTGTAATGTATTTCTTTTGTCTTTATTGCCCCTATCTTCCGTTCTGGGCTGTGGTCACATGACCATGTCCATGCAGCCGTTTCTTATCTACTGTAATGTTTTGTCCATGGGTGTGTCAGTGACAGGGGAGTGTCTATGTAAGTAGCTGGGTAGGAGGAGCTATAAACTAACTGGGTGTTGTTAGGGTCAGTGATAGGGGAGTGTCTATGTAACTAGCCGGGAGGGGGTATAAACTAGCATGGTGTTGTTAGAGGTGGGGCTGGAGCTGTGACAGAGAAAGAAGAAGTGCATCATGGGTTTAGTTGGATACAGCAACAGGAAGTGCTACATACAGGATGGAAAAAACCATTGGTTTACATGGGTCAGCAGAGTCTAAATTGAAAAAAAGCATAGGGAAGATGTTCATGAGGTAAGCAGCTACAGTATATGAACATATAAGATAAAAACCCTAGTCATCCCGGAGAAAAAACCTTTAAGATAGGCTATCAATATTAGATTGGTGGAAATCTGCCTTTCACGCCATTCCCCAGCCTATCAGCAGTTTGATAGATGTCATGCATCGTTTTCCAGACACAGCTCTGTGATACAAGTAGAAACTGTGAATGGGGGTGAGCTACAATACCAGGCACAGTTGCTACAACAAGTATGGAGCTGTACCATATTGAGAAGTGTAATTAATGAAGGGGACCCAATACTCAACAGATTGTACTGTAGCTGCCTCTTCAAACAGCTGATCAATGGGAATGCCAAGAGTTGGACCTCCACCAATCTTAAATTGATGACATATCCTAAGGAATCAAATAAAAATAACATATTGCCCCCCAAAAATTCAAATGACACATAAAAAGATAGTTCCAGACATTTTTTTGTTTTAATTACAGAACAGTCCTGATTATTGAACTGTCAACCTCAGCCTGCAGTACCTGTTGAAAAAATGATACTCACCTGTTCCCCACCGCTCCATTCTGGCTCCTTCTGTTCCTTCATCAGTTTTCCAGTCTCCATCCTGTAAACTTCTGGAATGATGGGATCACGTCTGCTGCTGCAACCAAAGACCAGCCTCAGCAGTGGCATGTCCCCAAGAAAAACTACTGCTAGCATCACTATTTAACCTCTTTGGAATAGTAGTTTGTAAAACCTTTACATCCAAAAACAGCTGGAAGTGCGGTATGTTAGGATGAGTTTCTGCTTGCTTTGTGCACTGTTTAGAGTTAATTTTCTTGAGAGCTAAGACCTCCATACACATTAGTGAACCACGGTCAGCTTGACCAACAGTCCTGACTCTCCCCAACAGATCATGACATGGGGGAGGATCGGGTGAACTGAATCATTTCACCCCAATCCTTTTGTTCTCCCAGGAGATAAGTCAACACCAGAGGTGTCTGGCAGTGGCTTTCTCCTTTCACCTCTCTTCTAAAATGACTTTTGCTAGTCTTCCATAAAACAATGACTTTTTGATCAATTACTCCTGGGTTGCTTGGGCCTTGGGTTTAGGATTACTGTCCTGCTTCTCTATCTTCCTGCATATCTGGTGTCAACAGTATAATGGGAAGTCTGATCTTGACTCATGGTATTATTAAATAAAACTTGTTGATTGTGGGGTCCAACCACAAAGATCCCCACTGAGAAAGTAGCCAAGTAGCCCGTTTTGCAAGTTCTTTGCACAGTTCCACTACCATCCAGGAAGTGTGAAGAAAACTGCAGCTACTTCATTAAAGTGAATTGATTGCGTTACAGTATCCCCACTGTGCCTGTGGAATGGTGGGACATAGTAAAAAAGTCCAGGCTATTATATATCAGAGGACATTACAGAAGGGGGTATAAGAGGAGAGAAGAACAACTTCCAGCATGTCCAGGCTATTATGTGATATTTGAGGACATTACAGGAGTAGGTATGAGAGGGGAACTACAACTCCCAGCATGACTTCTCTGTCGGCTACAGGCTCTACTGTAGGGATGGGCTGCACCTAAATGGGGAAGGGGCAGCTGTTTTGGGGGAGAAGATGGCTAGAAGGCTGGAGGACTGTTTAAACTAGGGACTGGGGGGAGGGTAACTACATTATAGATGGGGAAGATAGTGCAGATAGAGACCTGGGGCAAGGTAATGGAACTGGGGGAGGAATGGAAGGAGGAACTAGAACAGTGCAGAAGGAAAGGTGTAGGGGAAAAAATATATATAAACCTTATAACTGTATGTACACTAATGCCAGAAGCCTGACTAATAAAACTGGTGAACTGGAATTAATGATGTGCGAGGAGGACTATGACATAGTGGGAGTAACTGAGACATGGCTGGATGATACCTATGACTGGGCAGTCAACGTACAGGGTTACAGTCTGTTTAGAAAGGATCACCAAAACCAGAGAAGGGGAGGGGTCTGCATTTATGTAAAGTCCTGTCTAAAGCCCACACTCCGGGAAGATATAATTGAGGGACATGTAGATGTGGAGTCACTGTGGGTAGAAATAAATGGAGCCAAAAACAATAATAAAATACTAATAGGACGGCCATACTGGACTTAGTATTAACCAATAGGCCTGACATAATAACAGATATGCAGGTTGGGGGACGCCTGGGAAATAGTGACCATAATATAATAAACTTCCAACTGTCATTCAAAAGAGCGTTTCTTCAGGGAGGAACAAAAATACCAAACTTCAAAAAAGCTAAATTTAGTCAACTAAGAGAGGCCATAGGCCTAACTAACTGGGACAAAGTCCTCAAAAATAAAAATACAGCCACAAAATGGGATATTTTTAAAAGCATCCTAATATCTAATTGTGAGAGGTACATACCTTATGGGAATAAAAGGTCAAGGAACAAGAAAAAACCAATGTGGATAAATAAAGCTGTAAAGAAAGCAATAAATGACAAACAGAAAGCATTTAAATCACTAAAACAGGAGGGGAGCGAGGAAGCATTGAAAAACTATAAGGAAAAAAATAGAATATGTAAAAGACAAATAAAAACAGCCAAACTAGAGACCGAAAGATTAATCGCCAAAGAGAGTAAAACTAACCCTAAAATGTTCTTTAATTATATAAATGGTAAAAAGTATAAACCTGAAGGTGTCGGCCCCTTACAGAGTAATGAGGGGGGAGTTGCAGAGAGCGATGAAGAGAAAGCAAAGCTGCTAAATATCTTTTTCTCCACTGTATTCACTGAGGAAAATAAACTGTCAGATGAAATGCTGAATATAAAAGTAAATTCCCCATTGAAAATGCCCTGTCTGACCCAGGAAGAAGTAGAGTGGCGTAAAGATTAAAATAGACAAATCGCCAGGACCGGATGGCATACACCCCCGTATCCTAAGAGAATTAAGTAATGTCATCGCCAGACCCTTATTTCTGATATTTAAGGACTCTATACAGACAGGGAGTGTTCCACAGGATTGGCGCATAGCAAATGAGGTGCCAATATTCAAAAAGGGTCCAAAAACAGAGCCCGGGAACTATAGGCCGGTAAGTTTAACATCTGTCGTGGGTAAACTGTTTGAGGGTTTTCTAAGAGATGCTATCGTGGAGTACCTCAATGAAAATAAGCAAATAACTCCATATCAGCATGGCTTCATGAGGGATCAGTCATGTCAAACCAATTTAATCAGTTTCTATGAGGAGGTAAGTTCTAGACTGGACCGCGGCGAATCAATGGATGTCGTATATCTGGACTTCTCCAAAGCATTTGACACGGTACCAAATAAAAGGTTAGTATATAAAATGAGAATGCTTGGCCTGGGAGAAAATGTCTGTATGTGGGTAAGTAACTGGCTCAGTGATAGAAAACAGAGGTTGGTTATTAACGGCACATATTCAGATTGGGTCACTGTCACTAGTGGGGTACCACAGGGGTCAGTATTGGGCCCTATTCTCTTCAATATATTTATTAATGATCTTGTAGAAAGCTTGCACAGTAAAATATCATTTTTTGCAGATGACACTAAAAGTAATTAACACAGAAGAGGACAGTACACTGCTACAGATGGATCTGGATAGACTGGAGGCTTGGGCAGAGAAGTGGCAGATGAGGTTTAACACTGACAAATGTAAGGTTATGCATATGGGAAGGAATAATGCAAGTCACTAGTACATACTAAATGGTAAAATATTAGGCAACTCAGACATGGAAAAGGACCTAGGAATTTTAGTGAACAGCAAACTAAGCTGTAGAAACCAGTGTCAGACAGCTGCTGCCAAGGCCAATAAGATAATGGGTTGCATCAAAAGAGGCATAGATGCCCGTGATGAGAACATAGTCCTGCCACTTTACAAATCACTAGTCAGACCACACATGGAGTACTGTGTACAGTTCTGGGCTCCTGTGAACAAGGCAGACATAGCAGAGCTGGAGAGGGTTCAGAGGAGGGCAACTAAAGTAATAACTGGAATGGGTGGACTACAGTACCCAGAAAGATTATCAAAATTAGGCTTATTCACTTTAGAAAAAAGACGACTGAGGGGAGATCTAATAACTACAGGGGTCAGTACAGACATCTCTCCCATGATCTATTTATCCCCAGGACTGGTACTGTGATGAGGGGATATCCTCTGCATCTGGAGGAAAGAAGGTTTGTACACAAACATATAAGAGAATTCTTTACGGTAAGAGCAGTGAGACTATGGAACTCTCTGCCTGAGGAGGTGTTGATGGTACGTTCACTAAAAGAGTTCAAGAGGGGCTTGGATGCATTTCTGGAGGGTAATAATATTACAGGTTATAGTTACTAGAGATGGGTCGTTGATCCAGGGAGTAATTCTGATTGCCTGATTGAAGTCGGGAAAGAATTTTTTCCCCTAAAGTGGGGAAAATTGGCTTCTACCTCACAGGGTTTTTTTGCCTTCCTCTGGATCAACTTGTAGGAAAACAGGCCGAACTGGATGAACAGATGTCTTTTTTCGGCCTTATAAACTATGTTACTATGTCCAGGGTGTTATTATCTGATATGAGAGAGCGTTAAAAGAGGAGGGAACTACAACTCCCAGCATATTCAGGCCATTATAATATATCAGAGGATATTACAGGGAGGAGGCATAAAATGAGACAACTACAACTCCCAGCATTTCCCTGGCTCTTACATTGAATACATGCTTCTTCACTTTCTTCTCCTCCACACAAAGCTGGGTCCCCTCATGTCATATGACATCATCACGGGTCTTTCACCTCCTCTTTGCCTATCCACTGCTGAGCCCTGACCCCTCTGTACTGATCACATGATGGTGACATCATCACAGATCCTTCACCACCTCTTCTCCTCTCCACTGCTGAGTTCCTCCCCCTCTGCGCTGATCACATGAATGGTGATGTCATCACAGGTCCTTCAGGTCTTGCAGAGCACTCTTCCTACCTATATACTTGTACATATATATATTCATCCTGGCAGCAGTGACTTGGGACTTGAAGCCTAGGACCCCCTGCCTCTGCGGCCCCACAGCTGTCGCTACCACTGCTGCCACTGTAATTCTGCCCAGTCTCACCCCATTGATCCTCTTCTGCTGCTGTTACGCCGCTGTGCCAGTACTTATTCCTCTCCACTTTCTGATATTACTGGAAATGCCCCTTCAAGATGCAGCAATGATGCACTTAGGGTATGGCTACATGGTCATGCTTACCAGCGTTTCAGTTGGTAAAATTGGGGCATATAAACCCTGCCTGCTAGAACACCCCAACCTCGACTGGTAACACAGACTTAGGGCTTGTTCACATCACCATTAAGGATTCCGTTCTAACAATGTTATAACGGAAAATAATGGAATCCCTAGGATGGAAATCAAAACAGACACCTTTAAGAGGCATTCCGTTTTGATCCGTCATAATAGAAGCCTATGGGAAAGCATAAAGGATCCGTCTGGTTGCCATTATCCTGGACGGACAGAACTTTGTTTTCCGTCCAGCATTCAGTTATTTTTTAAAGTTAGAATGGAATCCCTAACGGTGATGTGAACAAGCCCTTATGGGCGAGTTTGTGTTAGCCCCACCCATTGTCGGCCCAGGACAGAGCAAATTTGCTCCGTCAAATTCAGGACAATTGGCAAACATGCACGGTCAGGTTTCTTGTTGAAATTTTGGAAGCCAAAATCAGGGGTGGACTATAAAAGGACTGAAAGTATAAAAGACACAGGCAAATTCTTCTGTTTTTTATTTTAATACACCCCTGGTTTCCAAAACTGAACGCAGAAACCTGACCGTGTGACATACATGACGATACATATAGATCCCTTTTTCCTATATTAATCTACAGTCACGCATCTATATTGTACAGTGTAATTGTGTGCAGGTACAGCATCCTGAGCCCTGCACAGAATATGCAGAAATGTGCCTGCAATCAGCATAAAGTACACCGGATGTGCATTTCTATACCTATCAGACAGTTTACAGCACTGCTCTGTTCCAGATTAATACTAAATGGTCCATGCTGGAAAATACATTTTTTTTTTTCCCCTAGAAGCGTCAGGACCCAGAAAGGACATACACGGCCCCCCTCTATGTTTATCAGGTTGAGGGCACTGTATTTTGATGTCAATAAGCAATTTTTCTAGCTCGTCTCCGGTCTGACCCTTTTAATCCATCAATATATTATTAGAGATAAAATTGCCGGAGACCCCTGCTGCACTAGCAAGATAAATGGCGCCTCTGAAGTCAGGCATTAAAGAGCAGATTAAGGCCTTGTGATGCTTCTTTCTCTGCTCTTCTGTCCAAGCTATCACACAGAGTGACAAGAAAGAAAAATAATGAACTCTGGCCGGGGGAAGACAGAAAAGGGGGGAAGGAAAAGAAAAAAATAACAGAGAGAGAGAAAGATTGTATTCAGTGCCTTCCCTTCTTTCCCCCTGACGCTGCCAGAATGACATTCGCTCTCTGCAAGAGCGGAGCTGCGACTCCTAGGCAGTAAGCATTCCTGTATAGGCACCTATAGAGTCACATGCATACACCGGTCTGTGCACAGGTTAGTGGACTATAATATATAATAGCAAAAACAAACACAATGCAACAGCACTCTGCAAACACAAATAATCAAGTAAATATAATAGTGCCATACTCACTAATGTACTAATGCTAAGTTATAAATCTGAGATTCTTGACAAATACATTTTGTACAAAATTATTTGTGCCTGTCCGCCAACGAGAAGGCGATCTCTTTAGGACAGGAACCTACACTAAATACTACCTTTGCTGGTGCCGTACTGGCCTCCAGTAAATTCAGGGAATACAGGTTCCACATGCATGATGAGCCCACTCTGGACTTTACCTCTCCTGTATAATGAAATATAAAACCTGTTTCACACTTGCGTTGTGCCATTCCTGTTTTGGGAATAGTGTTAAATATATGTCTTGTATGGCCTATCCTATATCAATATAAAAAAAAACGGACAACTCCTTTAAGCATCCAGGAATATGGGGGTGCATTTTTCCAGTGTTTTTGCAGGTACAAATGCTCATTTGCAATGTACCACTGCCTCAGCAGTAGGATGCTGCAGAACCCCCAGTAATCAGACACTAAGGGGAGATTTATCAAACTGGTGTAAAGTAGAACTGGCTTAGTTCCCATTGCAACCAATCAGATTCTACCTTTCTTTTTCCAAAGGAGTTGTGAAAAATGAAAGGTGGAATCTGATTGGTTGCTATGGACAAGTAAGCCAACTAAGCCAGTTTGATAACTCTCCCCCCAAATCTTTCACAGGTCCCCCATGCCATGTGCCTTTCATAATATTGGTGTCTTATCAGGCAGAGGGACCATTTTGTGTGTTGTGGATGGGATCATCTTTGATTAACTTCAATTACAATTTAACTATCCTCAATTGCAAATGATTACTACAGGTAAGGGCTGGTTCACATCAGCGTTACCAATTCCCCTATTGCTTTCGTAATAACATGGTTATAATGAAAAATAAAGGAATTCATAAGACCTTTAGAGGCATTCCGTTTTGATCCGTCATAATAGAGGTCTATAGGCAAACATGACGGATCCGCCTGGTTTCCGTTATGCAGGACAGAAATAAAGTCCTGGATAACTGTTCGAGAAGGCCACAGCAGTAACCACTTCCTAGGCTAGTGACACCACGTTCATCAGTCAAATTGCCTATTTGCAGCTTATTTCCATTCAAGTGAATAGGCCTTGACTGCCATACCAAGCACAGCTACTATACAATGTATGGTGCTGTGCTTGGTGATCTGTGAGGAGGCCACGACACTCACCTAATCAGTCGGAGTGGTGTATGTCGGACCTCCAACGATCAGATATTGATGATTTATCCTTAGGATAGACCAGAGATCTCAAACTCGTGGGCCTACAGCTGTTGTAAAACTACAACTTCCATCATGCCAGGAGAGTCTACAGCTATTGGGGCATGCTGGGAGTTGTAGTTTTGCAACAGCTGGAGGGCCACGAGTTTGAGATCCCTGGGATAGACCATCAATATTAGGCTCCCAGAAAACCCCTTTAAATGATCGGTGATCAAACATGGTATGGACAATTTCAGCCATGTGAGGCTGATACTGGTCTTCAATGGCAGAGCTCAAATATTAAAACTAATTACTTCGGCACACTCATAGACTAGATGCAGATTTGGAGTAAAACCATGTCAGATAAACTATGTTATATCTGGATGTAACCTAATAGCTCTGCAGAGGGCACTGCTCAGTTCAAGGAATCATACATTTGGAGAGCGGGTACAGGTTCTCCATTAGGGCCGGTGATCCAAAATGTAGAGTTGCCAACTGTCCATAACTTCCTGGATGGTTATTATAGTGTCTGTAGGATGAACTGAAGAGTGTGAGATCTTTTATGAAGCCAAAGAAGGTTGTGCTGGTTATTGTGATGTTAGGTATCATGATCGTTCCTGGTTGATAGAGGTCCAAAGCGGGGCCATTCCCTCAGTGATGTCTATATGCCCCAGAACATATGGATGGCTTATAGTCATGAGAGAATCCCTTACTGACTTACATACAAGCTACAAAATTCAAGTGCTTCATATGTAATATTATATAGTGAGATAAGTGGCGTTATTTACAATGAATTGTTAATTTCACATAAACTTTATTGAAGACCCAAGGACATCTAAATGAGAATAGGTCGTATGCATTTAAATATCCTGTGTCTCTCGTCAGGCCATGTACATATTCTCTCTTTTGTGCAAGGAACCCTATAATTTAATAACAGATTTCCTCTTTCCATGAATGTAAAACAGCCATGCGTGACCATTCTTTATGCAAGCTTATAAGTGAAATTATTAATCGCAAGGAAAACGTACATAAGAAACCTTCTGATTCAATTTTGTGGAAATTCTTATTTCACAGGAATCATCTGATTTAATTAGTTTTATAAGTGAGTGGCATAAAAATGTTATATTGTTATAGGCTAAGCGTGGGTGAGGCCAGATCATGATAGTCATGGACTAACATGTTTTTACTCTTCACTGGATACATACTGAAATGGTATACTGTGCACACTGGCCCACATTTACTAATGTGATACACCAAGACCTTTTCATAAGTTGTTCAAAAATTTGGCATTATTTGGCACATCTGGGGTGCAATTTGGCACATGTAGTTTTAGAAAAATCCACTGTCCCAACTGGCCATTAGAGCATGACGTAACAAAATTGTGCCATAATTCTGACACACAATTCTATTGCAAAGTATGGCTAGTTTCATACAGATGGCAGAGCAATACGGCAGGCTATTCTCCGGATCTGACCCAGCCAGATATTGCCACTCATTGACTATTAAAGGGAACCTGTCATCAACTTTATGCTGACTATACTGAGGGCACCATAAATTAGTGACAGAAATGCTGATTTCAGCGGTGTGTCTCTCTTGAGCTAAAAGTGAGTGGTTGCTGAGAACCAACATCAGAAACATTGCAGCCCAGGCCTTGAAAAGAGTCATATCTACCTGAGAAGAGTCATGGTTATTCCTAATCTCCTGCTCTCCCCACCCATCTGCTGATGATTGGCAGTTCTCTCCTAGAGAGAAAGGGAGAAAACTAGGTAGAAGCCTGTCTATCATCATCAGGTGGGCAGGGAAAGGAGGAATTCATGAATAACCATGACTCTTCTCATGAAGATTTGACTCTTTTCCAAAACTAATCTGCAATGTTTGTGATGTTGGTTCTCGGCAACCACTTACTTTTAACTTATAAATGACAGACCACTGAGATCAACTCACCTGTCTCTACTTTATTCTGCTGTTAGTATGAGTAGTATAAAGGTGATGACAGGTTCCCTTTAAGGGAACCGACAGGAATCCGTCTGCTCCCTGACATTTATGCCAGGATTTGGCAGGACGAAAACTAATATTTGTCCGATTGGATCCCAGCAATGCTGGATTCCCGCTGGATCCCATTATAAACTCTAGGGTCTAGGCCAGATCCGGAGACCTCAGGCAGGTTGTTCCTCTGCCAGAAACAGTCTGCCAAATTACTCTGCTGCCTGTGTGAAAGGAGCTTAAGCCAACCAATAGATTGTGTAATATAAAGGTAGATAAAAGTGTCTATCCCTACACCACATCCAGCCTGAGCCACTGTAAATCTGCTGGTCTAAATTTATGCCAACTGCAGAATTAGTGGATCTGCCCCAGTTATCCCATCAGAAGACCAGAGGTGAAGTCAGGTTCCAACGTGAAAATGGAGCCCAGGGGAGGGCTAATAGGGTTCATCAGTGCATGCCCTTCCCAATCCAAAGTTCACAGTGGAGAAAATTACATCTCTAGTTTTTTTGGGGGCTGTTTCACAAAACCCATAAATTACCCAGCAATCCTTATGCCTGACATATGCACAATAGCAGGTTGCTGATTTTATCATACTGTAAGTGAGAAGGAGCCCTCGTCATTTCCCTGGTCAACCAATGTATCTAAGCTAGAGAGATGTGTATTAATATTGTTGAAAACTTCAGTTCTTCAGTTCTTCTGATGCTGGATAACACTACCACTATCCAGCTGGAAAAGGAGGACTTACTTTTTTTATTACTCCATCTCTTTGTACTATAGGACATGGGAAAAGGAAATTCTGGTCCTCGCCACCCATTAAAAGTAAGTGATGCATCAAACTTAGTCGCTGCCCCTTGCTCTGGAGGTTCAATAGAAGTTGCATAGTATAACTATGGTATGAATACTCTTATCACTTTACAGAGAACTGTAAAGTGCTGTCAATTTGAACACATTAACACATGATTCCCAAACTGTTTTGAGCCATCATTCTTTTATACCAAAATTCAAAGCTTTCTCCTTGAACTGTGCTAATGATCTATATTACTAAGGTTCTTACAGGGTTGTCTAACTTAATTTAATTTTTTTTTTATATCAGTGAGGCTATTAAAATAATTAAAACATATACTCACCATTCTGAACCCCTCTGTTTCAGCTCCCCTCCTTCGATTCCCCTCCATTGCGACAACCATGATATAATGTTCTTTCCTACAGCAATGATGGGCCCCCTACCACATGTGGGCAGATGCAGCCAAGCACTGACCTTAGAAGCACAAGACTGAGGCCAGTGATTGGCTGAAGCCATCAGGTACCATATATGGCCACATTACCACTGCAGCCTTGTACATGAACACCATGAGGAGGACGAGAGATGTGACCTCACATCAGACCCCCATATCAGAACCTCACATCAGACCCCCATATCAGGAACCAGATTAGACCCCCCATATCAGGACCTCATATCAGACCCCCCATATCAGGACCTCATATCAGACCCCATATCAGGACATCAGATCAGACCTTAAAATAAAAAAATAACTTACCTCTGTTGTATGCAGTTGGGACAGTGCAGCACTGCCCCACGGAGGAAGACCAGGGAGCAGTAAGTACAGGCGTCACTAGCAGCGATACAGTCACCCTTCCCCGCACCTACTGCATAATAGTATACTAGCTCAATAGAATTCACTTTATCAAAAAAATATGGCATATATAAAAATACTGACATAGAGGTAACAAAACAACAGATATTACATGAAGATACAAATAATAGACATTAGAGGACACAACACGAAGGTAAGTGCTGCTTATCAAAGGGCCTATATGTTCCTGTGTCTCAGCCCCTTCCACAAACTCCACTCCAGGGGCGGATTGGCCATAGATCTTACAGGGAAATTTCCCGGTGGGCCGATGCCCAGAGGGCCGCCTGAGCCCTCCTCACAGCGGCCAGTGGAAGTTTTTGGGGATGTATTTTGTGCTGCTGGCAGTATTTTGTGATGGACTGTGGTATTTGGCTCTGTAGGGGTGGTATAATGTGCTACAATATGGAATTGATGGCCCAGCCTTCCATTAGTTTGGACCCGACTACAAAACGGGGCCACTTTTAGTATTTTTTCCAGGGCCACTTTAAGTTCCCAATCCGCCCCTGCTCCACTCTATGACCACCCAACTACCTTCCAATCTGTAGGCCAAGAGAATGTTGTCCATCTGCTTTTCCACCAGCTTTATAATGTGTCCTTCCTGTGCTGAGATCTTAGAAATGCTAAAAAGGTACACAATAACCAAATGGCTTCTGGGCATACTGATCGGTGAACATCACATAATATTAATATATCCTATATCCAATTACTAGGTATATTTTGTGTTGTCATAGAACTGAGGTTCTGGCTGGGAACCACATTCTCTTGCAAGGGTGGACTGGGAACTTAAAATGGCTCTGAAAAAAAAATTAATAAAATGGCCCCATGTTGTAAGGGAGTCAAATTCATAGAAGGTGGGGCAACACAAGTAGGCGGAGTCAGCAATACCATAATGCAAAATTGCATGCCATCAGAAATTTCAGAACCATATACCACAGAGCAGCACAATATACTGTCCTAAAAGCTGTCCCTCTGGGGTGGCCATCAATAGATGCCATTTTCTGTCCTACTCCTCCAGTTGTCTCTTATTAATATATGGAGCAGGGGATTTAGGAGATGAGATAAATTCAGCTGGGGATGTTCGGTTATCGGCCGGTTACATGAGTACCTGATTTTCACAGTCTTAATTACCACTGAGAGCTCATTATGTACCCAACCAGTGGAATGGAGGAGGACTTGAGCGGCCCCCTGGGCATCGGCCCACTAGGAAATGTCCCTGTAAGGTCTATGGTTAATCCACCCCTGTTCTCCTGTAACACACATAACTTGTATAAGGTTGGATAACTCCTTTAAAGTTATCCTCTAGGTAAAAGATAAAGATACTACTTTTACCAGGGGAAAAGGTGTTCATGCCATTATACTGATCCCTGATGATTCAAAGATCCATGGCATGGTCTCGGTACGGCTGTTTCTCCACTGCCACTGTATGAGGTACCTGCGAATATGTAGAACTCTCTGTGCACTCACTCAAGATACATCTCATTCCAAAATGGCGTGTTGTGGTCTACAGTACCACTAGATGTATAAAAACATACTTTTCTTTTCATAGGATGACTGTTTTCTCATTGTCTAAAATTGGCTACAGGTACAGCTCATGCAAATATCTCAACTCTTCAGGTAGCTAACCCTGGCACCATAGGTAAGGTTTATTACCAAACATATTTTTTGACATTGACCTAGCTTTTCTATGGTCTCTACTTCCCTTTCCTTCTTGACACCTGAGATGTGACTGCTCAGCCAATCACTGTCAGCAACAGTGACCTACAGTACCACAACCAGTGACTGGTAGTGGTACAAGTAGAGGCACCTGGAAATAGAGACTAGAGGAAGATCAGGTAAGAATGGGATCAGCGGAGGAAAAGCCATTCTGATGCTGTTTAAAGAATGGTTGCTCGCTTGACAACCCCTTTAAGAACTAAAGTCGCACATTTCTACATTGTGCTAACAGCTATAGTTCAATATTAACTGCATTTTATATTTTCTAGTCTGCATGAAAGGGGTTAATGGGCTGTATTATATGCCGGCATGGCCTTTCCTGTTGGCTGACAATATCGCCTTGTGAATATATTTTGCCAGCGTGGCCCATTAGTTCATGGACGAATGACACACAGCTGTTAGTGAAGTGACATTATCTGGTGGCACAAGACAAATTTCAGACAATATTTCACCTAGACTCGTAAAGTCGCTTTCTTACAAGCTCCTTGCTTGCATTTGAGTTACAGGCTTCAGACGCATCTGAGAGGAATAATTGTCATTTTAAACATATCACAGGTGGAACATTGAGCAACTGCCCTTTATCCTTTATAATTATTACCTTAAAGGGGACATGCAAGCAAAATATAATAGAAAACAAATGGTATTAGAAGCGCACTAACATTTTTTATATCTTTAGTAAAGATGAGTGAATCGATTGTAAACAAATCAGATTCAATACGAATGTCACAAGAAATTGTCTGCCAAACAAATCGGATGAATCACATAAAAGTGGCGCCTGGTGCCATTTTACTGTAGTAATTGACTGGAAAAACAGGTGGGAGGAAGAGCATGAAGTATAGGGGGGAAAGCAGTATGCAGGCAGCTCCCTCAGAAGGAAGAAAACATTCTGTTTCTAGCTAGGCTTCTGAAACGTGTTGCTAGGGACTCTATGGGGACACTATAGGGAGAATATTGGAGATATATTTGGGTAGATTTTATAGTTTTATCAGTGAAAGCTTAGAATAGAGAGTGAGTTCATATGTTTCTATATGAACAGCCAGCCAGCTTCTTTCCAGTGTTTTTTTTTTGTAAAAAAGTTTTTACAGTTAATAGGTTTATTGCTATCACCTCATTAGCATACATTCTGCAAAAACACAGAAGAACTGCCCTTTTTTTTCTTCTAAAAAACAGTTTCTATTTACAGTTTGTAATTGAGCATTTCAATGTATAATACCTATATTATAGAATGCTCTGTGTATTCCTGCAGGACACCGTACAGTGTTATAACAAAGCTGTTTTTTGCAATAGCACAATTATTATACCAGTGTTATTGAACACATTGTATACTACTGCAAGATAATGCTTAATTATAACAAAAGCATTTTACTGCAATAATACAATTATTATACTCATGTTATTGAACTCATGTTGTTTATTACTGCAAAATAATGTTCAGTGCTATATCAAAAATGCCATTCCTATACCCGTTTTAGTGAACGTGTTGCGTTACTGCAAAATACCGTTCAGTTAGAGCAAACACATTTTACTTCAATAACTGAATTATAATTATTGTAAATTGTCAATGTCAGTGTGCGGTGTGTTTATAGACGGGGAGGAACATTTAATTGCATCTCTGTCTTTAAATTACACAAAAAACACTTGCAATTTTGCTAGTACTGTTTAATAATCTGTGTATCAAGCCTATGACTTCATTTATAGGCCTCATAAAACGGCTAGTAAACAGAAGAGTGGCAAATGAAAGACTCACGCCTCATCATCTGAAAATCAACATGTAGGTAGTTGTGCAAATATCAGTAGCAGCACCATCTGCACCAACTAGTAGTAGTAGGCCACAGTTCTCCCTGGCTTCCAATAGGTGCCTGTCATGTTCTAGCGAGGGTCCTACTGAGCACTAGAGCATATGAAGCAGACAAACATGAGTAAAGAAAAGACAAAGACATGACAGTAACCAAAAAAATGGATTCTTTATTAAACAAGATAAAGACAAGGAAGAAAACTGGATAAGCGGTTAAGGGACCAGTGGCAGGAAATACCACTGGATCAAGTGCACCGGTTTTACTTGGGGCCAAACCCAGAGGGCAGAAACTCAGTGAGCCCCGTTCTTCACAGAGCCCCAGAAGGTGGGATGAACTTACCCGAGGCTCACTGGTTGCACCTCCAGGATGGTCCCGGTACACGCCACTTACTTGCAGAGACTGCTGATGCTAAAACCAGCAGTACACACAAACAAGGACTGGATCCCGAACACACGTACTGGAAGATGAACAACCGCACAGGACACAGTACAGACAAGACAGACAGGAACCAGTAAACAAGCAGCTGCCTGGACCCCATGCAGAATGACACATGGCGGTCTCAGGCAGAGCTGCCCAAACAGGTAGACAAGCAGATACCCGAATCCCATGTGGAAAGACACATGGCGGTCACAGGAAGAGCTGCAAACAGACTAGATGTCCTTCCTCCGGAGAACCCAGGAGCCATCTCACCGAAGGAAGAACATAAACAGGAGCAGTTAAGCAGGCTAACATGAACAAGACATTGAACGATACAGAAGACAGAGATGTCCTCCCTCTGGAGAAAACAGAATCCCTCTCACAGAAGGCAGAACATACACAAGACAGGAAGATGTTTGGACCCCATGCAGGAAGACACATTGCAGCTACAGACCAGACATAGAACCAGACAAGGTGACCTAGATGACTGGCCACACATACAGGGCAAATGGAACAACCCAGGTCAGGTGCATAACTCCTACACCCAGCAAAGCTGGAGACATACTCACCCCCAGACCCACAGCAAACAGGAATATAAAGCACCTAGTGACCACACCCAGACCAAGACTATTAACTCCATCATAACCGAAAAGAGAGGGGAGCCTGCATAAACAGAGAAGTACACAGAAAGGCTGCAGTTACTAAACATCGCCCCTGGCAACCAACAACATGGAAGCCACGGTAGCCAGTAGTATGCCAGAGCAACAGATGCGAGTAACATGGCAACCCATGTCACAATGAACCACACAGTGACACTACACACAGACCAGACATTAATCCTACAGGACAAAAAGACTCCGGAACACAGAAGGAGACATCACAGGGAACAATTCACACACAGGTCACAGATACCGTAGCCAGCATGTAGCCCCAAGCAACCAGCATACACAGGAGAGAGCCTGCAGCCAGTACACGAGAGGGCCTCCAGCCAGCCTGCATGGCAACTTGTGACACAGTGAGACACACTATTATTTAGGACAAAGAGCATGAGATTGTGGACTGAATGTCTCAGTTTTCCTATCAGTCACAGCAGGGTAATGTGGATGTCACCTCTGAGAGTGCCACTGTGCCTTGGAGCCAAGAGTGACAGCATTCCTCCTGCTCCTCCTCCTTGCAACCACAAAGAAGAATTTCAGTTGCATCATCTCTGTCTTCACTACCACTTCTTTTTTTAGAACAAATACAAAGGAGGAAATATGAACTGGGGCTAAGGACCCCACAGTGACATATCACAGTCTGATAAAAGTGTTGGAAGGATGAGAACGTTGATGATGATTGTATGTTGGACAAGACCTAGGGGCTGGATCAGGTTGCTGAGGAGGTGGAGCTATAAGAGGAGAAGGGTGGTGGTTGTGATGACAATAAAGAGCGGAGGCAACGTACAGACATCTCCGGAATTGGTAATGCTGCTGATACTGTGGGTGCAAGCTCAAAACATGCCAGACCTAAGTCAAGCTTGGCTGCAGCTCGTTTTATGTGAGTATCTACCATTTGGCAGTTTTTCTCCACAGGACCATAGCCATGTGCAAGATCTGCAGGATTAAAATAAACTGTGGGCATTCAAACACACACATACTGTAGGTACCAGGCTCTATTGCAGTATATGAGGTGGCATCACTGGATCATGTGGGGAAACTGGCAAGCATTCCGAATTGAAACAAGCCTATCCTCCTCTTCCTGATCTTCTTTGTGGCAGCCAGGCTTCATCCCCACGCATTATAGTGTTTCTGTCACCATCATCATCAGCTGTTTCTCCTGCTCAGAAACCCAGCAAAAAACAAGCCCTCCTACGCCTACATCGACATAAAAGTAAAAAAAGTTATAGCTGATAAAGAAAAAATTAAAAAAAATTGCTCAAATGCCTCAAATGCATATGGGAAAAGGGGTTAATAAATTTACACTATTATGTAAAAATATACCAGGTAATTTGAAAAAGTTGTACACAACTATATTAGGTTAGGGCTACAATGTGACAAGTGTTCAACATGCAAGTAGCACAACCAAATTGCAAAAAAGTCATAGGTAAGTTGCAGTCCCAAGATATTTTCATTGTGGTCCATGACAGCAAAGTTTTGTACAACTTGCACCTTATGACCAAATATCCAACAGTATTGAATTTTCTGAGATTGTTGTGTTGCTGTCATGGCATGCCGCATATCATACTGCGATACCTTTGACAATCATTAGATGCAGTATCATGCGATTTTTATGTTGCCCAACATATAGCCACTATGTAGCCCCAGCCTTAGGGAGGTTTTCCAGAATTACTATGGTTTTCAAAAGGTATTTTTTCATTTGGACTCTCCTGACCTCTTTTTGCCATGTAAACAAATGTTTCCATCCTGTCTGTAGCACTTCCTGTTGCTGTATCCAACCAAACCCATTGTGCTCTTCTCCTTTCTCTGCCACAGCTCCAGCACCACCCCTAGGAATGCCCAGCTATTTTATAGCCCCTCCCACCCAGCTAGTTACATAGACACTCCCTTATCACTGCCCTTAACAATGCCCAGCTAGTTTATAGCTCCTCCCACCTAGCTTGTTTCATAGACACTCCCCTATCACTGTCCCTAACAACACTTAACTAGTTTATAGCTCCTCTGACCCAGCTAGTTACATAGACACTCCCTTATCACTGGCCCTAACAATGCTGAGCTAGTTTATAGCTCCTCCCACCCTGCTAGTTACATAGACACTCCCCTATCACTGTCCCTAACAACACCCAGCTAGTTACATAGACACTCCCCTATCACTGACATGCCCATGGACATAACATCACAGAAAATAAAGAAGAGTTGCATGCACATGGTCATGTGATTATAGCCCAGAACGAGAGATAGGAGCAATAAAGGTAAAAGAAAGATGAGAATGAGGGGTTATTTTGGCAAACTGCCCACCTTGTCAGGACCTGTAAAGAGAAGCTAACTTACCTTCTTTCTGGAACTGGATCCCAGCTCCTTCTCCTCCTAGCCTGCGATGCTCGGATGTGCTTCCTCGTTGTCAACATCCTGTTTGACATTGCCACAGCTGATTGTTGGCCACGGCTGAGACCGGCTCCCCTTACGTCTTGACAAATGATCACATGATGCAAGTGGATCCAGTCTCTGCCATGGTCAGTGATTGCCTGCAGCAATGTCAAACAGTGAAGGAGCCCAGCAGAGCATCACAGGCCTAAAAGGAGAAGGAGTGGGGAGCCAGCTCTGGAAAGTAGGGAAGTTTGCTTTCCTTTACAGGTCCTGGCAAGTGGGAAAGGGGAGGGTTTGCCAAAACTCCCCTTATTGCACAATCCCATTTAAGTGTGCATTCACACAACTGTATTTTCAGTGCGCGTCACATACACATTCTTTGCGGCTTGGATGTGGACTAGGGATGAGCGAACCGAACCGTAACGAACCAGATTCGTTACGAACTTTACCGAACGTTCGGTTCGTCCCCGAACCGAACTTTCGTCAAGTTCGTATGAATCAGGTTCGTAAATAAAGTTTACTTTTTCCACAGAATAGACCAGGATACAAGGGATTATTTATTACTCCTACAATCCCTTGTATCCTGGTGTGACCCTCGTGTCAAACCACCCTTTTGGGAGGAGAATGGCCGAGATGGGTTATTATTTTCGTTCGTCCGAACGTTCGTTCGGACGAGCGAACAGAACCGTAACGAACCAGATTCGTTTAAGAACTTTTAAGACGAATCTGGTTAAAATAAAAACGGCACATCAAAACTGTACCGTTTTCACAGAATAGACCAGGATACAAGGGATTATTTATTACTCCTACAATCCCTTGTATCCTGGTGTGACCCTCGTGTCAAACCACCCTTTTGGGAGGAGAATGGCCGAGATGGGTTATTATTTTCGTTCGTCCGAACGTTCGTTCGGACGAGCGAACAGAACCGTAACGAACCAGATTCGTTTAAGAACTTTTAAGACGAATCTGGTTAAAATAAAAACGGCACATCAAAACTGTACCGTTTTCACAGAATAGACCAGGATACAAGGGATTATTTATTACTCCAACAATCCCTTGTATCCTGGTGTGACCCTCGTGTCAAACCACCCTTTTGGGAGGAGAATGGCCGAGATGGGTTATTATTTTCGTTCGTCCGAACGTTCGTTCGGACGAGCGAACAGAACCGTAACGAACCAGATTCGTTTAAGAACTTTTAAGACGAATCTGGTTAAAATAAAAACGGCACATCAAAACTGTACCGTTTTCACAGAATAGACCAGGATACAAGGGATTATTTATTACTCCTACAATCCCTTGTATCCTGGTGTGACCCTCGTGTCAAACCACCCTTTTGGGAGGAGAATGGCCGAGATGGGTTATTATTTTCGTTCGTCCGAACGTTCGTTCGGACGAGCGAACAGAACCGTAACGAACCAGATTCGTTTAAGAACTTTTAAGACGAATCTGGTTAAAATAAAAACGGCACATCAAAACTGTACCGTTTTCACAGAATAGACCAGGATACAAGGGATTATTTATTACTCCAACAATCCCTTGTATCCTGGTGTGACCCTCGTGTCAAACCACCCTTTTGGGAGGAGAATGGCCGAGATGGGTTATTATTTTCGTTCGTCCGAACGTTCGTTCGGACGAGCGAACAGAACCGTAACGAACCAGATTCGTTTAAGAACTTTTAAGACGAATCTGGTTAAAATAAAAACGGCACATCAAATGCGTACATATTCAGTTAAGTAGCGTACCTTTGACAACGCTAGACTGTATGTTCGTTATTTGTGCGGGAATGTTCGCATTAGCGTACGTATTAGTGTAGATTCTCAAATATGCGTATATTCGTTCGTATAAGGTTCGTTTTAGGTTCGGTTCGTACGAATCCGAACTTCAAGAAAGTTCGCCGAAGCGAACCGAACCGAACTTTTCAAAAGTTCGCTCATCCCTAATGTGGACCCATTCATTTCTGCAAAAAAAAAAAAATGCAAACGTCATACGTATGTTGTCCACATCTGAGCGGCCATGTTGCAAATGATAAAACATGTCCTATTCTTGTGTATTTTCAGACAATAATAGGCATTTTTTCAGTGGGCCTGCAAAAAGTGCAGGATGCACACGGACCACATGTGTATAATGCGGATCCGCAATTTGTAGACCACATAACGAATACGGTTGTGTGCATGCCCCTAACACTAATAATCAATAAAACATCAGTAATGTCATGTTTTAACAAAGATACTGTATTTTTTGCTTTATAAGACACACCCGATGATAAGACGCACCCCAGATTTTAGAGTAGGAAAATAAGAAAAAAATACTTTAAAAATATTTATCAGACCTCATATCAGACCCCCCATAAATTTCAGAACATCACATCAGACCCCCATCAGACCTCAGATCAGCCCTTTCAGATCCCCATCAGACCTCAGATCAGCCCACTCAGCCCCCATCAGACCTCAAATCAGCCAATCAGCCCACTCAGCGCCCATATCAGCCCACTCAGCCCCCGTATCAGCCCACTCAGCCCCCATCAGACCTCAGATCAGCCCATCAGAGCCCATATCAGCCCACTCTGCCCCATCAGACCTCAGATCAGCCTACTATGTCCCCATCAGACCTCAGATCAGCCCACTGTGCCCCCATCATACCTCAGATCAGCCCACTGTGCCCCCCAGACCTCAGATCAGCCCACTGTGCCCCCATATCAGTTCACTGTGCCCCCATCATTCCTCAGATCAGCCCACTGTGCCCCCATCATACCTCAGATCAGCCCACTGTGCCCCCATCAGACCTCAGATCAGCCCACTGTGCCCCCATATCAGCCCACTGTGCCGCCATCATACCTCAGATGAGCCCACTGTGCCCCCATCAGACCTCAGATCAGCCCACTGTGCCCCCATCAGACCTCAGATCGCCCCCCTGTGCCCCCATCATACCTCAGGTCAGCCCACTGTGCCCCCATCAGACCTCAGATCAGCCCACTGTGCCCCATCATACCTCAGGTCAGCCCACTGTGTCCCCATCAGACCTCAGATCAGCCCACTGTGCCCCCATCAGACCTCAGGTCAGCCCACTGTGCCCCCATCAGACCTCAGATCAGCTCACCAGCCCCATAATAATAAAATAAAAAACTCTCTCACCTCTCCTGCGCCGCGGCTCCACTCCTGGTCCGGCGCTCCTCTGTCTTCTTCTGCCGGCGTCCTATGTCCTGATGCTGTACGAGGTCAGGACAGTGCAGCGCCAGGAGGAGAAGACATAGGAGTGCCGGACCCGGAGCGGAGCTGCAGCGCAGGAGGGTGAGTTTCCCCGCTCCCGGCACCTATTACATACTAGTGTGCACTTCCATAATGGAAGCGTTCACTAGTATTCGCTTTATAAGACAAACGGCCATTTTCCCCCTACTTTTGGGGGAACAAAATATATATAAAGCGAAAAATACGGCAATTAAAGGGGTTGTGCAGCGATTTATATTGAAGATGTGTCCTCTTGATAGGTCATCCATATCTGATCTGAGGGGATCCGACACCTAGGACCTCCGCCGATGAGCTGGTTGAAGATGAGGCGGTGATCCATGCAAGCACCGCTTCCTGTTCATTACACTGCGCTTTGTCTTCACTTGAATGGAACAAGCAGGGGCGTAACTACCATAGCGGCAGACCAGGCAACTGCTATGGGGCCCAGGGCAAGAGGGGGCCCAGTCTTAGTTGGGATTATCTCCTCTTCTACTGGGGGTGAAAACTTGGTCAGGACTCTACACTCTAATGGAACAACTTTTAGCAAATGAGGCAGTGGAAAAATGTCCCAAGGGTCATTGAAAAAGGGTTTAGGCAGAAACCCTTCTGTCCTGTGTGGGGGCCAGATTTGATCCTGGCTATGTGACCCTTACTTATTTATGTACACCACTGGGAACAAGTACTTGTAATTACACTATGTCGCCACTCCACAGGAAGCGATGAGTAGTGTAATGACCAGGAAGCGGCGATCGCATGGACAGTCGGCTCCTCTTCAAACAGCTGATTGGCACAAGCCCTTTATCATTTATGTAGATTAATCCTATATGTACACCATATAATGGCGTTCAATGGTGGATGCGATCATGTCTAGCAGGTTATAAAAGTTATCCATTAGAGATGAGCAAATTACTTCTGAAAATACTTTTTAAAAATTCATATTCAATAACGTCAGAATTTTGTCATTTTTAGATTAGGGAGAATCGAGGATAGGAGAGAGAAAGAAAGAGAGACACCTTTCAAAAATTGGAAAATTTTCCAAAATTTTTCTTAAAATTGGATTTTAAGAATTTAGTTCCTCTCTATTTCTCATTAAATAGTAAATTCACTGTGTAATATGCACACAGTGCACAATCTTTCCTGGATGCATACTGCAGAAGCCTAATTTTTTCTTGCAGTAAACACATTGCAGCGGTAAATTTGGTTTGTAATGTTTGTCTTGCAGACAAAGCTTCAGAAATTTCCTGGTGAGAGGAGCCGGGTAATGAAGCCACACTGAACAGGAGAGGAGCAGACCATCACTTAGCTGTGGTTTTCAGATCTTTATAAATGATCTTCCAAGACTACAGCACAGATAAGCTAATGAATCATGATCTATATTAATTTAAGGCTGCTGATACGGGAAGATTAATTGAAACGCGCCGTTCTACACAAATGATGAAGTGGTAACAATTTAATAGGAGACAAGGAGAGTGCAGAAATTACACTTGAAGCTTCATGCATCATTACTATGGGTATTAATATTATCCACAGTAGCTCCAGCATTGATAATCATAATGAAAATCCATAACTACAGCACAGACATGATTAAATGAAACGCGCCGTACATTCCTGCTGAAAGTCAGAATAGCTCTATATTTCCACTCTTCCCACTTATGATTCTAGGGAGATAAAGGTGATTAAACTGGATGTCTTATAAACGCTGAGAAGCTTTTTTTTTTGTACTACCAACACAAATTTTATTGATGTATAAATTACAAATTATTCTCATTTTTTAAACTTGCTTACTATTCTATTTTTCCAGTTCTCCTCCCCCTACTGCAAAAAAGTCTATTAACATGAAGAGGATCTTTAAGATGATACTGAATATTGATTTTGATTTTTTTTTTCAAAGTTCAGGTTGTTACAATTAAGGGTTATATTGGGTAAGTGGAACTTCCCATCTCATTATATCATAACTTTAAATGGTTTTTTCCCATGCATGTTAGATCAGCTAGATATGCAAAAAAAAGTGTGATTAGGAGAATCAAACCATTAAATGTTCAGAGGGAGGGAAAATCCCACAGTAATGGATGGGATATACAGAAACAACATAGTATGTTAGGAATTTAAAAATGATTTTTATGACAATTGGACTGATGGATGGAAGTTCAGCTAACAGTCCTAAGATGGACTAACTTAGAATGTAAGGAACCCTGGCTTGCTCAATTGGTTGCAGTCCTTAGAACAAGCTGACCATCAATATAAAGGAGTCCAGCAGTCACTTTCTTTTGTAGTAGATGTGACTGGTTCTTCATTTGGACTGGTTAGGGATTTCTATAACTTCCATCTAATTAAAACTTCTTAAAAGTCAGATTGGCACTATCATTATACGTTTATAGATTTAGTTTTACAAATATGAAGTCATTTGGAAAACTTATAAGGCAGCAATTTTCTTATGCCTTCTAGTCTACATCACCTATTGAAATATTCATATTTACTTGCATCTCCAGTCTGCAGCTTTTTTTCTGCCAGGGTATGGACATGGTCACATACGCCACTTTAGCCATTGACTGGCTTCAGCAGTGACATGTCCCTAAGCGACATATCCCTGCTGAAGCTAGTCATTGGCTGCAGAGGTGCAGGTGACCAGGCCTATACCCCTTCTGCAAGAAAACAAGCTGGAGACTCAAAAATGGAGGAACGGTTACTAGCGTGCAGGACTGGCGTTGGAGTTGCTGGTAAGTGTGAAACTTTCATTAGGTGATGCAGGCTAGGAGGCATAACAAAAATGAGTATATTTACTGGAGAGCCCCTTTAATGGTTATGTGCACCTTTGCCATGGACATTTTTATTAGTTATGTGTCAATATACCTAGAGAGGTTAAAATCTCATGGTGGTGTTGACTGATTTCAGTATGTCTTCCCTCAATGTCTGCTTTCTCTACTTTCGTATACAGCTGCAGGCATTCAGGTCAGTGGGCTTTCCCTGTGAACATGCTTTTTCTCTCTCAGTTCTTGAACCTGTATGGCTGTGTATCCGTCTGTCCCTGTCAAGCTCAGAAGTGTCAGATGTCTCTGCAGAATTCAGCAGGAGGTTAGCAAGAAATGGAGAAATGATACATGGCTGCAAGTTTAGGCTATGCACAGGATTTGCAGTCAGTAACCATGTAGCAGTAGCGACATCAACCTGATGTACATTGGTCAGCAGCAAATCTGCATACACGAAATGGTAAGAGGTATTTCAAGAAAATAAAGTTTTGGAGCAGAGGAAACATAGCTCTAAAAAAATTTTAAATACTGTAAATGCATGAGACAATTCTGAAGCCATTTACTATAAGTACCAGACATTCTGAAACAAAAGAAATGAACAGACTATAGCAGTGGTGGCGAACCATTTAGAGGCTGAGTGTCCAAACTGCAACCCAAAACCCACTTATTTATCGCAAAGTGCCAACATGGCAATTCACCCTGAATATTACAGTCCAGTATAGTATATCTTCCATGTACTTTATCATTTAGCTATAATATGCTGCCTACATTCAATGCACTGCCTGTGCTGTTTATAGTGTGCTCTGCGCTGAATGGCAGGAAAAGGTATATTGGTACACCATAGACATTTTCCAGGGTGCGAGGGTACACAGAGAGGGCTCTGAGATCTATAGACCAGGATCAGCCAGATCTAGATGTGTTACATTCTGTAAAACAGAGAAAAACGTACACCAAGATTGTATTCCCTATCAGGAGAGAGGATAAATGTTTGATCGGTGGAGGTCTGACTCCTGGGGCTCCCACCAAGCACGTCCTGTATGAATGTAACGGTGGTTGATCACGCATGCTGCCATTTCATTTGTCTCTATGGGGTGAGTATTGGTCTTGCTGATTTCTGGGAGTCCCATGGAAATGAATGAAGTAGCAGCCTGCATGGTCGACCACAGATCCACAGGACATAATTGGTGGGAGCCACAGTGGTTGGACCTCCACTTATCCTCTGTTCTGTGGATAGAGATAAGTTCTGTTCTGTGGATACTACTTTCAGAAGGTACACTTGGGGGACATGGAGAAGTCACGATAGCACCTGGAGAAGTCACATTACTAACTTTAGCAATAAGCATTTCTATTTAACCAAAGTCCTAGAGAACATACAGTAGAAGTGCAAATGTGCTGTCATATCTCAGCAATACTACCTACCATAGAGGCAGACCATGTGCTTGTTATGGAGCTCCAGTTCTACTTGACTGTGGTTTCCCTTTCCAGAGGAACTGCAATTTTAGCAAACAGTCCTCTACATGGCTCTACATCTCTGTCAGCTCCATCAACTTTGAATACAGTGGCAATATGCATTCTTGACTAGAGATGAGCGAATCATTAAAAAAATTATTCGCCGAACTTTTCCTAAAATTCGTATATTCGACGAATAGATTCGTTGTATTTGCGTTCAAAATATACGTTATTATGTGCTATTAGCGAACATTCGCTCACTAATAACGAACGTTCATTTACAAAATGTACGCAACTTCTTAGAAGACGTACGCATGAGCGTACAAATAGCTATGTAATGTAATGTAATATGTAATACGCAGGCACGTTCGAGGAGAGGCCGCGGCGTGCACTCCTCAGAGGCAGAGCGAATATTCGAGACATATATATGGTAAAGTGCAAATACATTATTATAGGTATAATATAAACATTTTAAATATCACCTACCTAGTATGCTCATGGAGACGTTTAAGTCTCTTTTCTTCTGACGCTTGTCATAGAACTGGAGCAGAGTCCCAAACTCAGTCGCAATTTGTAATCCACATAGGTAAAATTGTAATCCAAATGGGTAAAAAAAAAAAAGCAGCAAAGGTTCCTTAAAAAACCTCTTTCAAGGGGCTCCCCAAATAACCTGAAAAGGGGGAAAAAGGGATGAGGCGCACAAATGCGCAACTTAATTTCCTGAGTCGCCTCATCATCCTCCCGCGCTGGAGAAAAGGACGGAACTACCAGGGAGGAGTCTGCATTGCTGAATTGAATTCGTACGCAACAGCGTATAGAGTAACTAAATTATACGTAGAATAGCGTATAATTTATAGGACACACTACGTAGCGAATGCGTACAAAAGCAAAGCGAATCACCTAATATTCGGATTCGCTTTGCAGCTGAGAAATCCCAAGATTCGATACAAATCTACGAAGCAGCGAATAGATACGCTCATCTCTATTCTTGACCACTCCAAGCTCTAGTGATCAATGGGGAGCCATAGGTAGGACTCCAGGAGTTCAGACATTTGTCCTGTGGTTAAATGTTAATTCTGGGATAAGTACTTTAAAGCATATGCCATTTCTGTTTACAAAGTGGCCAACCACTTTAATTCCTTAATTTGAATTCCTCATGCAATAACAATTATGGAGAATAATTTCTCATGACTCTATATTGTGCCGTTCTTCTTCTATTCCTGCTAGAAGTTTTTGGATAAATGTCCAGAAGGATGTTACCACTTGGGGTGTGTCCCTGCAGTCTGCCACTGGCAGCATTGATTGGACAATGCCAGACTGTGCAGGGGCACACCCCCAACTGGTAACACTCATCTGTACCTTTATCCATAAACTTCTAGCAGGAATAGAATAGAGACAAAACATAGAGTCATAAAAATAGATGTTCCAGAATTGTCGTTTCTTGTGGAATACAATTATTTGCTAAAACAGACATGTCAGGAGAGTTGAGAGGTCCTCTTTATATTAGATGCTTATTTCTTGCATTAATAATACCCCTTATGGCCAAAGCAAAAAATAAAATAACAAAAATCTTGGCCCACCCCAGTATTATATGAATTTGTGCAGATTTGATGACATTGTACATACATATGCAATAACAGTGATAAAGATACAAAGATAGACAGACAGACAGACCGACAGATAGATGATAGATAGATAGATAGATAGATAGATAGATAGATAGATAGATAGATAGATAGATACAACATCTAAACCATGTATCAGTATTATCAAATGCCTTCGGAAATATGGGTATAAATATTAGCTAAAGAGAAAATGTGACAAAGAAACAGAGAGCAAGAGCAGGAGGAAGAGAGCCAAAATAATATTATATATATATAGATTTTTCCTTTTTTTGCATCTGTCATTTGGTTGCTATCTCACATGTGACTGCTTAATCCATCAGAATGCTGTGAAGATAATGTTTTGGGCAACATAACATGAGAGAGGAGACAGACTCCCAAGGACCAGTATCTTTATTGCTAGCAGGATAAACGGATTATGTCAACTATTTTCTGTCGCTGACAGCTTTTCTTATTAACCGATTTTATTTTTTAATCTTCTGGGGAAGAAATATGGTTTTTATGTCACAATAAAACGCTGGTCACATCTAATTCTGCCCTCAAACAAACAGATTTCTTTTAAAGCTTCTGCAGAAGAATTGAAAATAAGTTATAAACACAAGGAGGAGTTTTTTTTTTTTTTGGGGGGGGGGTGATTTTGTATTAAAAATGTGTTCTATAGGGGAGCACATAGAGGAAAATGAGAAAGAAGACAACAAGATTATCGGAAATACTGTACGTTAGAGATACTTTTGTGCAGCAGACAGGATATACACAGAAAAGGTTGCAGAAAACACGCTCGCTTATAGAGATTTCCTGTTACCCAGACAATTCCATTTTCTTCTTCCTAGGGCTTTCCTAGATGATTTCTCTCAATGAAAATCTGTCCTTCGAATTTCATGTCTACAGATGTGCCAAATAATTTGCAACGACGTCTAAAAACATACATTCCTGTGCCAATGTCTTCTAAAGGGAACCTATTTTTGGTAAAGACCCCTTTACATTTCAGTCCTCTAATATCATGAATCCCCTCCTGATGATTTTCCATTTTTGTGTTTTCGTTCTTCACTCTCTTCCTTCTTGGAGTCATCATTTTTGTTTTAATTTTTCCATTCACATAGCCGTATGTGGGCTTGTTTTTTAATGAGACAAGTTGTACTTTCCAATGGCCCCATTCATACTGCATATGATGTAGTAGAAAGCTGGAAATAAAATTCCAAATGATCGATTTCCTTTGTTCTCCAGGTCCCTACAATTACGACGATCCCACAGTTACGGTATATAATTTTTCTTGTGATTTACAGTGCCTTGCGAAAGTATTCGCCCCCCTGGAACTTTCAACCTTTTGCCACATTTCCGGCTTCAAACAAAAAGATATAACATTTTAAATTTAAATAACGTGGGTCACAATTGTGAAGTGGTACGAAATTTATTGGATCATTTAAACTTTTTTTGTAATAATAAAACTGGGGCAATAAACTGGGGTAATAATAAAAGTGGGGCGTGCAAAATTATTTGGCCCATTTACTTTCAGTTCAGTAAACTCACTCCAGAAGTTCATTGAGGATCTCTGAATGATCCAATGTTGTCCTAAGTGACTGATGAAGAGAAATAGAATCCACCTGTGTGTAATCAAGTCTCCGTATAAATGCACCTGCTCTGTGATAGTCTCAGGGTTCTGTTTAAAGCACAGAGAGCATCATGAAGACCAAGGAACACACCAGGCAGGTCCGTGATACTGTTGTTGAGAAGTTTAAAGCCGGATTTGGATACCAAAAGATTTCCCAAGCTTTTAACATCCCAAGGAGCACTGTGCAAGCGATCATATTGAAATGGAAGGAGTATTAGACCACTGCAAATCTACAAAGACCCGGCCGTCCCTCTAAACTATCATCTCAAACAAGGAGAAGACTGATCAGAGATGCAGCCAAGAGGCCCATGATCACTCTGGATGAACTGCAGAGATCTACAGCTGAGGTGGGAGAGTCTGTCCATAGGACAACAATCAGTCGAACACTTCACAAATCTGGGCTTTATGGAAGAGTGGCAAGAAGAAAGCCATTTCTCAAAGATATCCATAAAAAGTCTCCTTTACAGTCTGCCACAAGCCACCTGGGAGACACACCAAACATGTGGAAGAAGGTGCTCTGGTCAGGTGAAACCAAAATCGAACTTTTTGGAAACAATGCAAAACGATATGTTTGGCGTAAAAGCAACACAGCTCATCACCCTGAACACACCATCCCCACTGTCAAACATGGTGGTGGCAGCATTATGGTTTGGGCTTGCTTTTCATCAGCAGAGACAGGGAAGATGGTTAAAATTGATGGGAAGATGGATGGAGCCAAATACAGGACCATTCTGGATGAAAACCTGTTGGAGTCTGCAAAAGACTAGGACGGAGATTTATCTTCAAACAAGACAATGATCCCAAACATAAAGCAAAATCTACAATGGAATGGTTCAAAAATAAACGTATCCAGGTCTTAGAATGGCCAAGTCAAAGTCCAGACCTGAATCCAATTTAGAATATGTGGAAAGAGCTGAAAACTGCTGTTCACAAATGCTCTCCATCCAACCTCAAAGAGCTCGAGCTGTTTTGCAAGGAAGAATGGGCAAGAATTTCAGTCTGTAGATGTGCAAAACTGATAGAGACATACCCCAAGCAAATTGCAGCTGTAATCGCAGCAAAAGGTGGCGCAACAAAGTATTAATGCAAGGGGGACGAATAATTTTGCACGCCCCACTTTTCAGTTTTATATTACAAAAAAGTTGAAATGATCCAATAAATTTCGTTCCACTTCACAATTGTGACCCACGTGTTGTTGATTCTTCACCAAAAATTTAATTTAAAATGTAATACCTTTTTGTTTGAAGCCTGAAATGTGGCAAAAGGTTGAAAAGTTCCAGGGGGCCGAATACTTTCGCAAGGCACTGTAATCCTGAAAAAAAAAAAACATAATTTTTTCTTTTGCATCGCAAATGTTTTGGTGGGGTGATCTGTTTATAGTATAGTTTTTAGTGCTACCATTTTGGAGTGTATAACTTTTGAATCAGTTTTTATAAAATTTTTTATGGGGGGGTGAAGCGATGAGAAGATAGTGAATTGTATATATATATTTTTTTACACCGTACGGGATAAATACATTTTTTGCGTGTTTTGGGACGCAGTGGTGCAAGTGATATTTATTTTTTTAATTGCTTATTTTTATTTTTACTATGGGGAAAGAAGGGGTTGGTTAGAATTATTAAAAATATTTTTAAACCTTTTTTAACACATATTTTAAGTCCCCATAGGGGAATTTAACAAGCGATTGTTAGGTGGCTTGTCCCATAGACTGCAATGAATGATCACTGCAGCCTGTGAGAGTTGCGCTATGTTCCTATGGAGGCACCTGCAGGCCTTTATAGAAATTATTGTTGTGACAGCCTTGGATCCTTCAGAGGGATATAGGTTATCAGAAGGAATGGAAAGCTCCCCTGATCGTCTTGTGGCAGAGCTGTTTAAGCCCTGGGAGTGCAGCTCTCTTGGGGAATGGCGCCACAGATGCCGTGGTCACAAGTGTTAAAAGTCTGCGAGCAGCAGAAACCCCGTGGCTATGGCGATTGCTATGCTCTAGCATACCTTAATCGTTTGTCAGTAAAATATTGTGGCTGTATAATGTTAGGAATGTAGATTTAGAAATGTAAAGCAGTCTAAAATCACCAGCCATATTTGCAGTATTATGACTCCCAGAATCCTCAGTATATAGGATATGGATATCTTTGCTCTGTTTTTTGTTCATTTACTAAATGCAAGATTAAGCAACTTTTTAAAGATCTCCATTAAAAATTTGCCACCATTTTTTTGCTAGATACCTGCAGTACTCCGGAGCAGGGGTTATCTGCAAATGTTTTGATATTTAATGCTAATGTATAAAGGAGAACATTCAGTCAGATAACTGCCATTGAGGGCAATACAGACTTTCCTGCTTTGGGGGGATTACTGTTAAGACACCCTAAACAGTTAAGGAAAGACCAGGCCAGTTGTACCATTCAACTTGTATGCCGCTATGCACATTATAGGCATAAGTGCAAAAGTACAGTTACCAGCCATAGATTCTTCTGAGAGAGACATCAGCAAGATGCTGTACAAAAAGAGTCATAACTCCCATCCTTGCTTAAATCCATACTACATTGTCTGGGAGAGAATTGCACTGTGTACAATTGGAATTGTGACTGCTATAGGCAAATACTGATTCTTCAACTATACTCTGACCATTGCACATGGCACTTCACACACCCTACTTTGGACCCATCCAAGCACCTAACCTCATCAGCACTCCAGCTATCATCAAGCAGGAGCACCAGAACCAGGGTTTGCCATAAAGGAAGAAAGGGTGCCCCCTCCTTGTGCGGCACTGGCCCTAGGGTGAAATGGAGAGAGGACAGCCATTGTGATAGTCTGCATTGTAACAGGAGCAACTACCATTCCCATCCTCCAGCTCCTCAAGGACTTGCTGCATAATCTATAAAACTCCATCATATAGCTGGCTGTCCTGCTACATCTATACTACACAACATCATACTACACTGCTCCTGGTTGTCTTGGGTTTCTCTGCTCTATCCTTCCTTTCTCTCAGTAGTATGGATAGCAGCACTGAGTATATCACTGACAGATCAGAGGGAGGAAAGAATCCAAATCTTTAGAAAGGACAGATCATACAAGCTGAATTGTATCAGTGAATATGTGCAAAGCACAAATGGGGAAAGTATGCAGGCTGTGTATGGCAGTAGAGAGGAGATAATCCAGGACTGACTCTGGGTGGCAGAAATAGCAACCCCTCATCATCAGTGTCTGCCAGCATGAGTGAGAAGAGGTCTCATGAGCTGTAGAAAGAGAAATAAATCCAGAAATTAGAGATGAGCGAATCATTCAAAATTTTATTTGCTGAACATTCGCCGAACTTTTCCAAAAATTCGTATATTCAACGAATAGATTTGTTGTATTTGTGTACAAAATATACGTTATTATGTGCTATTAGCGAACATTCGCACACTAATAACGAACACTCTTTTAAAAAATGTATGCAACTTCTTAGAAGACGTACGCATAAGAGTACAAATAGCGTACGAGTCCTCAGCGTACTATTGTCTACGCGATTACGTAATACGCAGGCACGCACGACGAGAGGCCGCAGCGTGCACTCCTCAGAGGCAGAGCGAATTTTAGAAAATGGCATCCAGGAGATCCTCATCATTTAGCTCTGCTGCACAGCTGAAATACATAGTCCGGCTGATGGACCGGCAGGATTACGATGGCACACACCACCACCCGAACCAGTATAAAAAGGAGGTGATCCAGCAGGTGATCCTAGGCTTGCGCCATCGTTTCAACACCTTGCGGACCCCGGGCCTGATCCAGCGTAAATGGTCAGATCTGAAATCGCCCTCAGAGGCAGTATGTATATTTGAGGTAGAACAAGTAAGGTGCTGTCTATCCGGCTAAGTGCATAGTACAACCATCCACCATACAATAAAGTGAATATGAGGACACATTGCGGTACCTGTAAAGAAATACACACAATGGACAATATACTTGAAAACGTTGCTGAAAGGTAAAAACATTAGTGCAAACAATCCAGTGCAAATACAAGGTGACAGAATCTCTGGCTGTAAGGGCTCCGTTAACGGTCTTCCGCGAGCGGCAGACTGTGCGGCCTGCACCTGCCATGGGCATGGCAGTTGGTATTGTACCACCGATGGCTGGTACACAAAACTGTTGGTGGTCATCTGTCCCACATGAAGGTGGCAACTCTGGTATCAGGGGTTTCAGCTGAGCTTGGGATTTCTCCCCAGATCGTAGAGTCCCATTATTGGTCTCATGGGAACACCGAGCCTCTTCTGCGGCCTGGGCCAACTCCCCGTTCGACACTGAACCACATAACGGTACCCTTTCTGTGCTCCAGCTTGGGGTCACCGGACCGTGGGTGCTCCAAAACCTTCACAACCTACTCCTCTACCAACTTTTTGTATTCTCAGAGGGTCAGGGTGTTCCAGATGACAGCTTCGGGGACCATCAAATTTTGGCGAAAGGAGTAGTCCTTGCGCGGCGGAGCGGGAACTCCTGCCGCCTCTGCCGCATCAGCCGGCGGAGTGAACACCTCAGCGGGCACCTCAACCGACTTCTTAGGCTGCCGGACATGTTGAGAGACGTAGATCTCTTCGGGTTCCTTCTCCTCATAGGGGTCGGTGCCCCACACCATGCCTCCCCAGTCAGGGCCTCGCTGTCTCGCCATCTTAATTGCCTGAGTTGCCTCGTCTTCCTCTTGCACTGGAGTAGGGGGGCGGAGCTACTGGGGAGGAGTCTTCATCGCTAATGAATTGAATTTGTACGCAACAGCATATAGAGTAACTTATACGTAGCAATAGCGTATAATTTATAGGACAAACTACGTAGCGAATGTGTACAAAGCCGAAGCGAATCACCTAATATTCGGATTTGCTTCGCAGCTAAAAATTCCAAAGATTCGATACGAATTAACGAATCGACGAATCGATTCGCTCATCTCTACCAGAAATGAAGCTGTGGGATACATGAGAGCTAGTGAGGGCAACAGCACCCTGAACACACAGGCCTCATATCCAGCATTATTACTGGGAGGGACAAGCAACATCCACATAAGAAAAGTGTGAAATTAGGAACAAGCCACAAGCTGAATATCAGGGGGTCTGAAAATGAATTAAGGAATGAAGATTGCAGACTGAAATTTAGTGCAACGCTTGGTCTGTAAAATTATTTTCTTTTTCCATATTAAAAGTGTACCTTTTTAACATAGAGGTTTCTACTATTACAAAGAGCCATACAATTATTGAATGTGTCTTGCTTTGCATTTGTCAAATGGAATATTTAACAAACTGGGTTTGGATTATAGCTGTTCAGTTAATATAAATATAACACAACTGTACTTTTGTCGAGGATTTTTTACTTTTCTCTGTGATATATCGTCACTTGAACAAGATAAAAATGGATAACATCAAAAAACAATTTTGGTTGTTGGGCAATGACTTGACATTATTCTTCATGCAATTCCACACATATACAGTGTCTACTAGAGATGAGCGAGCATACTCGTCCAAGCTTGGTGCTCGTTCGAGTATTAGGGTACTCGTAAGTGCTCGCTGCTCGGACGAGTATCTCGCCATGCTCGAGGAAATGGCAACTTCCGCATCGTGCTTTTTAGGCGCCTAAAAACACAGCCAATCACAAGCCAGGAGACTCTGCGGTACACCCAGCATCACGTGAGGCCCTTACATGTCGATAGCAGGGGTTGGCTGGCCTGATCAGGTGACCCTGGAATATACTAGTGACTGGCCGCGGTGCTCGGCTCAGATGCCGTCTGGATGTCGTTAGGGATAGAGCTGCTGCGTTTCAGGGACAGTGTTAGGGCCTGCATTTAGTTCTCTGTTAGGCAGGGATCACCCACAAAGAACCCAACAGCCCTTCTAAGGGCTAGAAGACTTTTTTTTTTGTCACTTGGCTGGCTGGCACTAGTAGTGCAGCTATCGCCATGTATAACCCCCTTTTATTTTTTTTATGTTATATCTCAGTGATACAAATCCATTGCACACAGCAGTGTGGAACCATTCTGTGTGTCACAGTTCAGTACACTCACTATTTTCTGTCCAGGTGACACTTTCTGTATGTCACCGAATACAACCAAGTCATTTGCTGCCTGTCACGTGTATGGCTTGATCCAAAAATCTCTGTGCGACATTTGTCTGGGTCGCAGTCTAAATAGCTACCGTCAGTAGGGTGTCAGTTAGCTCTACGATAGTTTCTGCACGTCACATTCCCAAAAAAACAAAAATCCAAAACAAAATATACCAAAAAAATTAGTTTTTTTGTTGTTTTAGCTGAGTGATACAAATCCACAACCGTATATTCTGTCCAGGTGACACTTTCTGTACGTCACAGAATACAACCAAGTCATTTGCTACCTGTCACGTGTAAAGCTTGATCCTAAAAATCTCTGTGCGACATTTGTCTGGGTCGCAGTCTAAATAGCCACCGTCATTAGGGTGTCAGTCAGCTGTACGATAGTTTCTGCACGTCACGTTCCCAAAAAAACTAAACTAAAAAAAAAATATTAAAACAAAATATACCAAAAAAATTAGTTTTTT
>ONZH01013770.1:0-42261 GCA_900303285.1 Rhinella marina
TAAGATATGTATTAATACCAATAAGATGGAAGCCTTTATATTCCAGTGCCAGTGTGCCAAACAATGCCATCCACTCTGCACCCATTGCGGCGGCCAGGTCTTCACAATGACTATCCTCATCTTTTTCTGGCTTTACTTCTTTCAAATCATCCTCTTGGTCTCCATGTCTACAAAATGCAGAGAGAGACTGGATTTTCTGGTGGCATATTCTAAATCGATATTAGATGATGTGGTAGAGGAGGAAGCAGATGGCAGAAGAAGGGCTCCCACTAAGCAGGGCAGGAGAGTGTTGAGGTTGAAGAACTGGGTGCAGTCCCTGTTTAAAGGTGTCACACAGCCATTAACAATGAAGACCAACTATACAGTACGGTCTTCATTATTAAATGAAAGGCAGTTGGGGGCTAATTAGATGAATGGTTCTTCACCTCAACATGGCCACAGAATGTAGCACTGTAGCACGGCTGCTCCATGTGGCCATACCCCAAGGCAGAGTGGGTATACCTGATTTATAGTGATTTGTGATGAATCAATTAGGAACAAATTGAATTTCTTGGCTAACTTTGGCAAAGTTGCCAAATGCAATTTTTCAAAACTTCACTCAACTCTAGCTATAATATTATGTAGCACCTTTGTGTCGCCATGTTATCTTAGGTATATCCCTCTCATATGTTGATTTAAGTGTATTTTATCTATTTATCTGATAAAGTCATGATTGTATTTATTATTTGTTGGTCTACTACATTATTTGTGGGTTTTCCTTCAATATCAGACACGTGAAAAGGTGATAGGTCTAGCAAAGCCAATTCTAACCTCTTTTGGTGCTGAGACTGCAGTAAAAGTGTTAAATCATGTATTACAAGGAGCATAGATAAGTTTTGGGACATGACCCTGTGTCATGAACCAGTGGGTGTGAACCCACCGTGCCACGTGTCCTACTTCCTCTTAGAGCATTGTGTAAGTTAACCCCTCGTTCTTCACAGTACGCCTGGTGGTGGGGATAGGCTTTCCCAAGAGGAACACCAGGTCGCTACCTCTTGAGAAAGATTGGTACACGAGGAAGTTGGTCCAGGTGGACCAGGATGCACCTGAGCAGGGTACCAGAGGTACATACGTAGTTAGCAGGCCGAGTCGTAACCAGGAGCAACAGTGCAGGACCAAATGATGAGGCAGAGGCGACATCACACAAGCAATAGGTCATGGCAGGTGGCACAGGTACATGTCAGGCAGTCCGGGTTGGCAACAGGAGAGTCAAGGCAAGCAGGCAGGGATCAAACATGTAGTAGAGTCCAGGAAAACAAGCACAGCTTGGGTACACAGAAACAAAAGCAGATAAATCAGCAACCTTTGCAGGATACAAGGAACTTGGCAATGAGGCATCTAGGAAGGGGGCTGAGCCACTTATATACATGCAGGAGGGCTAGAATTGGTCAGTGAGGTCACATGATCTAACCCATAAAGCACAGGAAGTAACATGCGCCGGCCCTTAAGGAGGAGCTGAAGGGAAAAAGCAGCTAGTATGTTTTGGCCAGGGCTGAGTGGATCCCAGAACAAGCAGCACCTTTAAGGGGAAGCACAGGCAGCAGATCACTGCTGAACATGGTGCCCAGGGCCGCGGCGGTAAGCAGGAGAACAGTGGCGCACAGCAGCCGCTGTTACACCCTGTTTAAAATAGGTCTCTTGTAATATCTATTCCCTCTTTATTCATTAAAGTGAGACTATGGCTACTTTTGATAGGTGAGTTACATCCTCTGACATTGAACGAAGCAACCTTAAAGGGTTTCTGTCATCAGAATTTACCACAGCAAACCGAGTGTCATTTGCAATGTGCAAATGACACCTGATGACAGATCTGTATTTTTTATACTGCTCAGTAAAGTAGTTTTTGTGAAAATTCCGTTTTTATAATATGTAAATTACCTCCCCTAGGTGCAGTAGGCGTGAACCCTGCACCTAGTAGCGGCCGTCATTCCTCCTCCTAACCCTCCTCCGTAGCGTTGATTGACAGGGCCAGGCAGCCAGCTCTTTCGGCTCCCGGCCCTGTTCGAGTTCCAAATCCCGCGCCTACGCACTGCGATCAGCAATCCGCGCATGTGCGTTGAGCCGCCGGCCGCCCGGCTCCTGGCTTCCTCAATGCGCCCGCATTGCTGATCGCAATGCGCAGGCGCGGGATTTGGAACTCGAAAGGAGCCGAAAGAGCTGGCTGCCTGGCCCTGTCAATCAACGCTACGGAGGAGGGTTAGGAGGAGGAATGACGGCCGCTACTAGGTGCAGGGTTCACGCCTACTGCACCTAGGGGAGGTAATTTACATATTATAAAAACGGAATTTTCACAAAAACTACTTTACTGAGCAGTATAAAAAATACAGATCTGTCATCAGGTGTCATTTGCACATTGCAAATGACACTCGGTTTACTATGGTAAATTCTGATGACCGAAACCCTTTAATTGCATCTTAAATATACATAGTAAAGCGCTTGACCATCTATGTGACCTTTTTAAAAGAACAGTGAATACAATTACAATAATAAGAAATAACTTGAACAAGAAAAATCCCCCACGTTGCTCAGAAGTAGGAGTGAATGTTTGAAACACACACACTGTACTAACGACCCGCACCGCGGTATGTAACCCTCGTGATTGACAATAAAGCAGCAATTAAAGAACCGGGTGAGTGCCACTCCTTATTTGTGTACTTGTATTGATGACTTTGAAAGTGATATGAGGCTGGAGTTTACGTGGTAGTGTAAGACCTAATTGGACAATGCCATTAAAAACATTAAAGATAAAGTGAAAAACAAAACTGGAACTCAGTTTACAGTAAACAGTGAAGAACCTTGCCATAACCGTTGAGCATGCCATCTAAGCAGAGGTTTGTCTTAGTCTGCATGTGGTTTAGTCTCAGCTCTCTTTATCTTGGGTGACATGGGTTTCCTTGCAACTGACCAATGAGTAAACAAAGTGAAGGTAAATGTTGTGAATCACCATCTTCAGATAACAGGATACAGGATGGAATGCCAATGGAGACTACTTGGAGAAGATGTCTTAAGTTCTGTAAATCCTCAGGGGATCAGTTAATTAGGCAGCAGTCCTCACATAACAGAGTCCAAAAGGAAACTGCCAGTGTTATGGAGTTTTAAGTTGCAAAAACTTGTCTGTGAGGGTCTTAATAGTCTTCACTTCTGGAATATAGAAGGAGCCAAGTGCACAAACTCAGGCAAGGCCTCTTATATGTATGTTCTTTCTCCTGCTCCTATTCTCCTGATCTTCTAGGAGCAGGAGGGATTGGTTAAATTGTGCGCATTGGCTTGCCAGACTTTTTTCACGGCAGAGTTAAATGAAGTAATGGCATGCTGGGACTGCTCTAATGTTTCCACTCTCTCACTAATATGGCAGATATCAGCCTTGATGTCCGTGAGGTCAGACGCGAAGGGAGACAGTTCTTTCTTCAGAAAGTGTTGTGTGAAAGATATAGAGTTGATACAATCTTGCAAAATCAAAGTGCTCTCAGATCTGCAGGTCTCATGGCCGTCACTATCTTAGATGATGAGGGAGAAGTTTGCAATATTTTTCTATGGCCTTGCACCTATGGCCTTTTTACAGACTGCACAAGGACATCATCTGCGTGCTTTCTGTATCTGTATGTCCATCCCACAAATTAGAGAACGTGTCCTACTTTTGTCTGTTTTGCAGACAATAGTAGCCATTTCTATGTTAATGGGACTGATAAAAATGCAGATTGAACACAGAAAGTCCACAAAACAGTCAGGTGCTTGAGGCCTTAAAGGGATTATCTCAGATAATTAAAAATCTTGGGCAAGCACTGAAACGGCTTAAAATTTAAAATAATCTTTATACTGGCCCCTTTTGCTGTTGCATGCAGTGCTTGTCTGGTCCTCCTGTCATTGTTTGTTTACAAACCAAAACGGGGATGTCCCAGTATAGACATGCGACTGCTGCAGCCAATCACAATCCTGAGGACAGTGACTGGATACGGGGTGATGTGAACATCACAACATTGGTGATATGCCATGTGACATGCATGTTTATGAAATGTCACCGCTGCAGCTAATCACTATTCTTAACATTAGACCACTGCGGTAAGAAAGCAGGAGCAAGAGGACTAGACCAGCACCACAGAATAAAGAACACGAGAAAGGGGTGAGTATAAGATTATTTTTTTTTTTTGGTATTAGGCTACTGTAGGTCTTGTCCAAACTCTTTAGTTATCACAGAAAAACCCTTTCATGAACAGTACAGACCAAAAGTTTGGACACACTTTCTCATTCAAAGAGTTTTCTGTATTTTCATGACTATGAAAATTGTAGATTCACACTGAAGGCATCAAAACTATGAATTAACACATGTGGAATTATATACTTAACAAAAAAGTGTGAAACAACTGAAAATATGTCTTATATTCTAGGTTCTTCAAAGTAGCCACCTTTTGCTTTGATTACTGCTTTGCACACTCTTGGCATTCTCATGATGAGCTTCAAGAGGTAGTCACCTGCAATGGTTTTCACTTCACAGGTGTGCCCTGTCAGTGGGATTATTGCCTTATAAATGGGGTTGGGACTATGAGTTGTTTTGGGTAGAAGTCAGGCGGATACACAGCTGATAGTCCTACTGAATAGACTGTTAGAATTTGTATTATGGCAAGAAAAAAAGCAGCTAAGTAAAGAAAAACGAGTGGCCATCATTACTTTACATGAAGGTCAGTCAGTCTAAAAAATTGGGAAAACTTTGAAAGTGTCCCCAAGTGCAGTCGCAAAAACAATCAAGCACTACAAAGAAACTGGCTCACATGAGGACCGCCCCAGGAAAGGAAGACCAAGAGTAACTTCTGCTGCGGAGGATAAGTTCATCCGAATCACCAGCCTCAGAAATTGCAGGTTAACAGCAGCTCAGATTAGAGACCAGGTCAATGCCACACAGAGTTCTAGCAGCAGACACATCTGTACAACAACTGTGCAGCAGGCCTTCATGGTAAAATAGCTGCTAGGAAACCACTGCTAAGGACAGGCAGTGGAAATCTGTGCTTTGGTCTGATGAGTCCAAATTTGAGATCTTTGGTTCCAACCACCGTGTCTTTGTGCAACGCAAAAAAGGTGAATGGATGGACTCTACATGCCTGGTTCCCATCTTGAAGCATGGAGGAGCAGGTGTGATGGTGTGGGGGTGCTTTGCACTCAGGAGTTAAAGGAGTCCCTCATCAAACAGAAAAATGTGCACCGCCACTTTATTCAAAGTCTTTGGGACTGCCAAAGATTGCCAAGCACTGTGTGGTCGGACACCAGTCATCTAACAGTTACCCCCTTTCAAGTGGATAGAAGATAGCTTGTTCTATCTGAAATACTCTTTTATGCATGAACCCAGTTCTTCTTTGGACCCATGGTCTCAACTGTTGGTGGCAATCAAGATTAAAAGTATTACCTTTGTACTCATTTACTTCTTGCAGTATAGTGGCTTTTATGAGCACAAGCCTCAGAGTAGTAATCTTAGTCCTCTCCAATTTTACACCAACACAATATAATACTTACTTTCATCGCATATAGGTATTCATTTTGCAGAAGGCCCCAGGAATCAGACCACTTCTCATCACTTGTTTGTACTTTGTTCCACAACCTCATAAAATTGTCATACTACATATTTGATTTACCTCTGGATTGCAATAATTTGCACATAGAACTGTATCCTTTTACTTTCTCTCAATACTGTAGCTCTATTTCTGTATTTAACTAGCAACCACCTCTGGTTACCCTTTATATTTTGGTCTAGAAGGCCCTGTGATTTACTCTTCTTGATGATGATAGTCGATAAGAAAGATCTATTGATGCTAACATGTATTTTTCTGAATATCTATTTAAAAGCATGTATGTTTATAACTAGAGATAAGCATATTTGGCTGCTTCGCCAAATTTCACAAACAAATAAGCTTTGTACCGCCCCCCCCAATGAACCTCTCAGATGCATTGCTGATTGCGGCATCTGAAATGAAAAAGGAGGGCTTTCAGGGGTTAATTGGTTAAAAAAAACAACTCACCTTATCCATTTGAGCACAAAGAGGCTGCTTGATTGAAGATCCTGCGCTAAATCATACATAGTGTGTGATGACGTCATCACGCTGGCTTGGTGATGTCACACGTCACTATGCACAAGATTTTGTGTGGGATCTTCGATTGAGCTGCAGCGGCCTCTTTGCACTCAAATGGATGAAGTGAGTATGGATTTTTTTTTTTTTACTGCCAATTCAGTGAAAATGGATTCGTTACCACGAGGCACAAGGACATACGGCTTTGCAGCAAATCAAATTATCTCTAAATTCAGATCGAACTCCACTTTTCATACTTCGATTCGCTCAACACTATTCATAACATCTAGTTAAACAATGTAAGTGTACTTATTATTGTCATTATTTTACTTTTCAAGGGGTTTTACTACTACAGGCATTTGTGGCATATTGTTTGGACATAAAGGTCTGATTGGTTGTGTTAAACTACTCAGCATGCCACTTCATCGCAAATGTTAGAGATTTGAAGGCATAGGAAACCAAGGTGTGCACTCACTTCCGTATCGCCAATTCTATTTGACCACTCAAGGTCTGTAACATGATTTTAAAAAAAAACAAACATTTGTAATGCATGATTATTCTCAATTAAATCCCGTCATATACAACAAATGACTGACATTTGTTTCCTTTCCTGGTCTATAATGCTTTTTTTGGCACTAAACATATAGATTGTTTCAATATGGCACAGTTGTGTGATATGTTTTCATGATGTTACTGTTCTTGAGATTTTATAAATGTATGTGTTTTAAGATTGGCAGAAAAGAAAACAAACATGTTCCTTAAACTATTAAAATGTAATCTTAGCACATTCCTGATATTTTCAATGACTGTGCCCTTTAAAGCAGAAATACCATGACATTTGATCTACTGTCATGGTGGAAGATCATGTGATAGTGAGAGAGAAGGGAGATTGATAACACCAAGAAGAGACGAATTAGATTGTCTTGTGTAGAATGTAAAATTATGATAGATGGAATAATTAGCCTGTCTGACTTTTCAAAGAAAAAAAAAGGAGTACTGATGGTAAATGTTATACAGTGAGGTCCATAGTTAAGACAAATATTTCATAATACATTACTGTACAATTTGTCTGAGCATTATAATATGAAGATATATTAGAAGTACAGATGAGCAAAGTTCTATATGAATCAAAATAAAATTCATTTAGAATTTCCTAAAAATTCTTCTTACAAATGAAGCAAAGTTTTGGAAATCCAATTAGGGCGAGTTGTGCAAAATAACTGCCTCCATTTTACATATAAACTTTAGTAATGTGGTGAGCACAACAGGGCACAAAATATGAAGATGCAGGAGCACATGAACACGGCAGGGCCATAATGCCTTACAATCAAGCTCACAGTCATTCAAGACATATATAAAGTCTCAAGCACAGATGACGAGTATTATCGCTAGTCCACTGTCACAGAAACAGCAATTTAGACTCAAAGTACAGTAACTTTAAGGACAGTGTTAAGAGACATTGTTAAGGATTAGGATCTCAATAAATTAGAATATCGACAAGTTAAATTATTTCACTAATTCAGTTCAAAAAGTGAAACTCATATATTCTATACATTCATTACATACAGAGTAATCTACTTCAAGTATTTATTTTTTAATGTTGATGATTATGGCTTACAGCTAATAAAAAATCAAACGTCTGTATGTCAGAAAATTAGAATATTGTGAAAAAGTTTAATATTGTAAATTCATGGTATCACATTTAGAGATGAGCGAGCACTAAAATGCTCGGGTGCTCGTTATTCGAGTCAAACTTTTCCCGATGCTCGGGTGCTCGTTTCGAATAACGAACCCCATTGAAGTCAATGGGAGACTCGAGCATTTTTTGCAGGGGACCAAGGCTCTGCCTAGGGAAGGCTGGGTGAAAACCTGGAAACCTCAAAAAATGATGGAAACACCACGGAAATGGACAGGAAACAGCAGGGGCAGCATGCATGGATGCCTCTGAGGCTGCCTAATCCCACCATTACCCCAAATTCTCAGGCAACAGCCTGGTGGTTACCCTCATGGCAATTGTGCTCACCCAGACCAAGAAAGGCAAGGCACATGCCCATCACATGTTAGGGAAGCACCCAACTAGGTGCAACGAAGGTCCATCACCGCCAATTTTCAGGGACACGGTAATGGTGACCCACTTAAAAATGCTGCCTGAAAACTTGGCAGTGAACCCCTGATTGTCTGTCTTTCAATAAGATTGCAGTGTAAAGCATGGTGGTGAGCCTCAGTAATAAGATTGCAGTGTAAAGCATGGTGGTGAGCCTCAGTATGACTTTTTAGATGGAGATTGCATGTGGTCACGTACTCCCTGGAACCCCATAGTCACCCCTTCTCTGATGTGCTACCCCAGAACATTCTCTGCCCCAATTCGCAAGACCTTTTGCAGTCTCAGTGTGCTGACAGTGGGGATTTACCAGTGTTGTCTGAGGAGGTGATGGACAATGGCGAGACACAGGTGTCGGGGGGTGAGTTAGTTGTATGGGAAGCAAGTTACAGTGGGGACTCCTTGGGGGGACTTTCTCATGATGGGACAGATTCAACTTGGGTGGATCAGGCACAGGAACAGATCAATTATTTTTTTTTTTTTTGTGTTTATTTAACTTTTATTTAGCACAAATAACCACAGAGATATTTATTCGTTCTCTTCGCTGCGCAGTCTGGCGTTGGGGTTCGTCACTTTGATGGCGAGCTGTGCCGCTCTCTCCACAATGGTCTTTCGGTTCTTTGAGGAGACGTTGAGGAGATCAGTGAAATTAAGTGAATGACGATGCAGGACCCCAACTTAAAAATTTAGCATCAACCAGTACAGTCGTAAATTATGAGCTTGATCAAGTGTGGCATGTGTTCTCTGTATTCTTCTCAGTTTATTACCGTATATGGCAGCTATCCGGAAAAATAGTTTGGAGAGAGAGAAAGATAGGAAAAAGACGTAAATTGTTTGGAGAGAGGGCCTGTAGGTGGACCTCCGGAAAAATTGTTTGGAGAGAGGGCCTGTAGGTGGACCTATGGAAAAATTGTTTGAAGAGAGGGCCTGTAGGGGGGCCCTCCTGAAAAATTGTGCTAAAAGAGTGCCAGTTGGACCTCTAAAAAATGGCGTTTTTTTGGTCAGCGTTAGGCAAAGACGACATGGAGGAGGAGGAGGAGTAGGAGGAGTAGAGAAGAGGAATCGGATACATAAGTAATGTAAATCTTTAGCTGCTCTCCCCCGGAGGAGATATGAATTCCGGTGAAATCCAGGCTTTGTTCATTTTAATAAGCGTCAGCCTGTCAGCGCTGTCAGTTGACAGGCGTGTACGCTTATCGGTGATGATGCCACCAGCTGCACTGAATACCTGCTCTGACAGCACGCTAGCGGCAGGGCAGGCCAGCACCTCCAAGGCGTACAGCGCCAGTTCAGGCCACGTGTCCAGCTTTGAAACACAGTAGTTGTATGGAGCAGAGTGATCGGTCCGGACGTTGGTATGGTCAGCTAGGTACTCCCTCACCATCTTTCTGTACAGCTCCCCCCTACTCTGCCTAGACTGGGGACAGGTGACAGTGTCTTGCTGGGGTGACATAAAACTGGCAAAGGCCTTGGAGAGCGTTCCCCTGCCAGTGCTGGACAAGCTGCCTGCTCGGCTCCTCTCCCCCGCTACTTTGCCCACAGAACCATGCCCTCTGCCGCTATATGGGAAGGATTGTTTCAGCTTGTGCACCAGGGCCTGTTGATATCTATTCACTCTCATACTCCTTTCCTCTGCAGGGATGAGAGTGGAAAGGTTCTGCTTGTACCGTTGGTCCAGGAGAGTGAACACACAGTAATCGGTGTTTGAAAAAATGCTTCTAACGCGAGGGTCACGGGATAGGCAGCCTAACATGAAGTCTGCCATGTGCGCCAGAGTCCCAACGCGTAAGAATTCCCTCTCCTCACTGGCCTGACTCTCCATTTCCTCCTCCTCCAAGTTCTCCTCTTCAGCCCATACACGCTCAAAAGTTAAGGACTGAGCACTGGTACCCTCTACTGTCTCGCGGACATTCTCCTCCTCTTCCTCCTTATCCTCATCCCCCTCCTCCGATACGCCCTGAGAAACAGACCGGAGGGTGCTCTGGCTATCAAGCGACGTATGTTCCTCCACCGTCTCTTGTGACAAGCGCAAAGCATCCGACTTGATGCTGAGCAGTGAGTTTTTCAACAGGCAAAGCAGCGGGATGGTGAGGCTGATAATGGCGGCATCGCCGCTGACCATCTGTGTTGACTCCTCAAAGTTGCTCAACACCTGGCAGATATCAGACATCCACGTCCACTCCTCATTGTAGACTTGAGGAATCTGACTGACCTGACTACCAGTTCTGGTGAAAGTTGACATCTGGCAGTCTACAATCGTTCTGTGCTGCTGGTAAACTCTGGATAACATGTTTAATGTCGAATTCCATCTCGTGGGCATGTCACACAACAGTCGGTGAGCGGGCAGTTGTAGGCGGCGCTGCGCTGCCCTGAGAGTGGCAGCATCTGTGGTCGACTTGCGGAAATGCGCACAGATGCGGCGCACCTTGGTGAGCAAATCAGACAGATTGGGGTATGTCTTGAGGAACCGCTGAACTATTAGATTGAACACGTGGGCCAGGCATGGCACATGTGTCAGTCTGCCGAGTTGCAGAGCCGCCACCAGGTTACGCCCGTTGTCACACACAACCATGCCTGGCTTGCGGTTCAGCGGTTCCAGCCACACATCGGTCTGCGCCGTGATGCCCTGTAACAGCTCTTGGGCGGTGTGCCTTTTGTCACCTAAGCTCAGCAGTTTGAGTACCGCCTGCTGGCGCTTACCCACGGCACTGCTGCTGCGCCTAGAACTTCCGACTGAAGGCGCCGTGCCCACGGATGGTAATTCGGAGGAGGAGGTGGAGGAGGGGTCAGAGGAGGAGGCATAGTACGTCTGAGAGACCGTGACTGAGGTAGGCCCCGCAATCCTCGGTGTGGGCAGTACATGAGCGGCCCCAGGGTCAGTCTCGGTCCCAGCCTCCACCAAGTTAACCCAATGTGCTCTCAGTGAGATATAGTGTCCCTGCTCGGCAGCACTTGTCCACGTGTCCGTGGTTAGGTGGACCTTCTCAGAAACAGCATTGGTCAGGGCACGGATGATGTTCTCTGACACGTGCTGATGTAGGGCTGGGACGGCACATCGGGAAAAATAGTGGCGGCTGGGGACCGAATACCGAGGGGCAGCCACCGCCATGAGATTGCGAAAGGCCTCGGTCTCTACCAGTCTATAGGGCAGCATCTCCAGGCTCTGCAATTTAGAGATATGGACGTTGAGGGCTTGGGCATGTGGGTGGGTGGAACTGTATTTCCTCTTGCGCTCCAGCGTATGCTGTAAAGACAGCTGAACGCTGCGCTGGGACACATTGGTGGACACTGTGGAGGATCGTGGAGGCAAAGGTGTGGTTTTCCGGCAGGAGGAGCTCGTGCCAGGGTCCTGGGCAGGGGGTTGACTAGCAGAGGCAGCGAGTGACACAGGGGAAGTAGGGACCCGCAGGAGGTGGTGAACGGCCTTGGTTCCATTGAGTGGGGTGTTTAGCACTCATATGCCTGCGCATGCTGGTGGTGGTTAGGCTAGTAGTGGTGACACCCCTGCTGATCCTGGTGTGACACAGGTTGCACACCACAGTCCGTCGGTCATCCTCACTTTCTTTAAAGAACCTCCAGACTTGCGAACATCTAGGCCTCGCCATGGGAGCTTCACTACGTGAAACAGTTGCTGCTGATGCACCAGCTCTGGCCCTGCTTCTCCCTCTGGCCACACCACTGCCTCTTCCAACCTGTTCTGGTGCAGCACTTGCCTCCGGCTCAGAAGCACTGTCTTCACTCGGCTTATCAACCCAGCTTGGGTCAGTCACCTCGTCATCCTCCGATTCCTCAGTCTGCTCCCCCCTCGGACTTCCTGCCCTGACAACAACTTCACAACTGTTTGACAACCGTGTCTCCTCATCGTCCGACACCTCTTTACAAACTTCTTCCACTAACTCAACATTGTCATCATCATCATCACCCACAGACTGCGACAGTTGGAAAACTTAGGCATCGGGAACGAGGTCAGCAGCAACCTGAGAAGTGGTTTGTGACTCTGGGAAGGGTCCAGAAAACAGTTCCTGAGAGTATGCCGGATCGCATTCCAAATTTTCCTGGGAGGGGGCAGACTGGGGGGAAGGAGGTTGAGGTGGAGGAGCCATAGGAGTGCTCCCTTGGGTAACGTGGGTGGACTGCGTGGAAGACTGACTGGTGGACAAATTACTTGAAGCATTGTCTGCAATCCACGACATCAGCTGTTCGCACTGTTGTGGTTTCAACAGTCCTCTACCACGTGTCCCTGTAAGTTGAGACATGAAGCTAGGGAGTGTAGCTCTGCGGCGTTCCCCTGCTCCCTCATCAGCAGGTACTGTCTTACCCTGCCCAGGACCACGGCCTCTGCCCCCTGCAGTAATTGAATGACCACGCCCTCGTCCTCGACCCTTAGCCCTGGGGTTCAACATTTTCTGTACATAAGTGTATTATATAAAAAATAAAAAATAAATGGGCCTGCTGTACTGAAACCCACAAACTTGTTCAGTCTGCTTGAATTAAGTGACGTACAGAAAGTGTCACCTGGACAGAAAATACGGATTGTAGTGAGTGTACTGAACTGTGACACACAGAATGGTTCCACACTGCTGTGTGAAATGGATTTGTATCACTGAGCTAAAACAACAAAAAAAACAATTTTTTTTATTTTTTTTAGTTTTGTTTTTTTGGGAACGTGACGTGCAGAAACTATCGTAGCGCTAACTGACACCCTGCTGACGGTGGCTATTTTGACTGTGACCCAGACAAATGTCGCACAGAGATTTTTGGGATCAAGCTATATATGTGGAAGCAAAAGACCTGATTGTATTAAGTGACGTACAGAAAGTGTCACCTGGACAGAAAATACGGATTGTAGTGAGTGTACTGAACTGTAACAAACAGAATGGTTCCACACTGCTGTGTGAAATGGATTTGTATCACTGAGATATAACAATAAAAAAAAGGGGTTATATATGGCGATAGCTGCACTACTAGTGCCAGCCAGCCAGTCAAGCCAGGAGACAAAAAAAAATTCTTGTAGCCCTTAGAAGGGCTGTTGGGTTCTTTGTGGGTGATTCCTTCCTAACAGAGAACTAAATGCAGGCCCTAACACTCTCCCTGAAACGCAGCAGCTCTATCCCTAACGACATACAGACAGCATCTGAGCCGAGCACCGCGGCCAGTCACTAGTATATTCCAGGGTCACCTGATCAGGCCAGTCAACCCCTGCTATCGACATGTAAGGGCCCCACGTGATGCTGGGTGTACCGCAGAGTCTCCTGGCTTGTGATTGGCTGAGTTTATAGGCGCCAAAAATGCACGATGCGGAAGTTGCCATTTCCTCGAGCATGGCGAGATACTCGTCCAAGCAGCGAGCACTTACGAGTACCCTAATACTCGAACGAGCACCAAGCTCGGACGAGTATGCTCGCTCATCTCTAATCACATTCTAATCATCTAATCAACACAAAACATCTGCAAAGGTTTCCTAAGCCTTTAACACCTTCAGGACATAGTTTTCACATTCCCGACCAAGCATATTTTTGCAAATCTGATATGTGTCACCTTATCTGGTAATAACTTTGGAACACCTTTACTTAACCAAGCAATTCTGAGAATGTTTCCTCGTAACACAATGTACTTTATGTTAAAGGTTAATTGGAATCAATATGTTTTATCTTTATTTATAAATAAATACAAAGTTGAAAATTTTGAAAATATCACTAATTTCTAAATTTGAATTTCTCTGCTTTTAAGATGGATAGCGATACATCATAAAGTAGTTTATTAATTTTTCCCAATGTCTACTTTATGTTTGCATCATTTTGTGAATGTCACTGTATTTTTTAAGACATTAGAAAGGTTTGATTTTTAGAAATATTTTTTTTTCAAATTTTTAAAGAAATTTCCAAAAATCCACTTTTATAAGGACCATTTTAAATTTTAAATTTTTATTTTTTTTTGCAGATTTTACAGTTTAATCATTTTTTTCCCTGTAAGGCAGAAAAGGTTAACAGCCAAACAAACCTGAATATTTATTACCCTGATTGTGCAGTTTACAGAGACACCCCATGTGTGGTCTTAAACTGCTCCATGGCACACAACAAGGCTCAGAAGGAAAGGAGCGCATATTGTTTTTTGAGGGCAGATTATGCTGGAATGGTTTTTGGGTGTGATGTTACATTTGAAGGCACAATAAGGTACCCCCACAGTAGAAATCCCCAAAAAGTGACCACATTTTAGAAATTACACCCCTCAAAGAATTTATAGAGAAAAGTACTGACCACTTTGACCACACAGGCTTTTAATAGAATTTAGAAACGCTTGGTTGTGGAATTGAACATTTTCATTTCTTCCAATAACATGTTGCATAAGCTCCCCATTTTTTATTTTCACAAGGGGTAATAGTAGAAAAAGATACTAAATTCTGCTTAGCTTTAAGCCATAATCATCAACATTAACCTTTTCGGTACCGGAGTTTTTTTCGGATTTGCGTTTTCGTTTTGCGCTTCCTGCCTTCAAACAGCCATAACTGCTTTATTTTTCTGTTCACATAGCTGTATGAGGGCTTGTTTTTTTGTGGGACAAGTTGTACTTTCCAACGCCACCATTTAATATTGCATATGGTGTAGTGGGAAGCGGGAAAAAATTCCAAATCGGGTGAAATTGCAAAAAAACGCTATTCCGCTACAGTTCTACGGGTTTTTTATTTACAGCATTCGATGGCCATTAAAACTGACCAGTTATTTTCATTCTACTGGTCAGTACGAATCCAGTGATACCTAATATGTATAGTTTTTCCTGACCCTTTTTCTCCGCCACACAATACACCGTATTGGAATTTTAAAAAAAATATTTTAAAAGTACGGGCGTTTTCGGTCACGGTGATACCCACGATGTCTATCTTTATTGTTATTTAGGTATTTATTTTTTAATTATATGGAAAGGGGGGTGATTTAAACTTTTATATTTTTTTATATATTTTTTAACTTTTGTAAATTTTTTGTGATTATTTTAAAGCTCAAATATGAGCAAATAGATTGTGTTTTTTTCTTTTTTCTTTATGAGCAATCAGGACTTTTAAAGTTTGAATTAAAAACCAAATTTGCTCATTTCTTATCCTGGCCTGCCATCTAGTGGCCAGAATACGAATTGCACTTTGAAAGTTGTAAACCTCATCAGCGAGGTTTACAGCTTTCAGATCGTGTGCAGACACCCCATTTGACCATACGCTTCCGGGTTTTTGTGCTACTAGATGCCGTGATCTCATGTGATCACGGCATCTAATTGCTGAAGAGGAATCCGCCAATGGCGGTAAGTACCCGCAAGTCTCTGCTGTTAGAAACAGCAGAGACTTGCCGGCCATGACGCCCGCCGCACGTGAGGCGAGTCTAAGGGTTAAAATAAATTAAAGCTTTAAATAGATCACTTGTTGCAATGCATCTATATAATTGAGGAGCTTCACTTTCTGAATTGAATTACTAAAATGAATTAACTTTTTGATGATATTCTATTTTATTGAGATGCACCTATACAGTATTTAGTTAGGTAGATTTAATTATTTGATAGAAAGACAGGTTTTAGCACAAGAGAGAGGACAGAGTCAGTGCTGTGTGTTACAGGGATTGAGCTATTCACATGCATACAGACTGCTCCACAACACATCAGTATTTAAAGCTACAATAGTACCCTTTTATGTGTAAGTGCCAATTGGCAACCTAATTAAAAAAAATAATACATTTACTGGCTGATGATGTTTTTAAGCATCACAGTTGCACTGGACACTGTACAGTCATGGCCAAAAGTTTTGAGAATGATACAAATATTAATTTTTACAAAGTCTACTGCTTCAGTTTTTATAATGGCAATTTGCATATACTCCAGAATGTTAAAGAGTGATCAGCTTAACAGCAATTACTTGCAAAGTCAATATTTGCCTAGAAAATGAACTTTATCCCCCAAAACACATTTCAACATCATTGCAGCCCTGCCTTAAAAGGACCAGCTAACATCGTTTCAGTGATTGCTCCATTAACACAGGTGTGGGTGTTGATGAGGAAAGGGCTGGAGATCAATCTGTCATGATTAAGTAAGAATGACAACACTGGACACTTTAAAAGGAGGCTGGTGCTTGTCATCATTGTTTCTCTTCTGTTAACCATGGTTATCTCTAAAGAAACACGTGCAGTCATCATTGCACTGCACAAAAATGGCCTAACAGGGAAGAGTATCGCAGCTAGATAGATTGCACCTCAGTCAACAATCTATCGCATCATCAAGAACTTCAAGGAGAGAGGTTCCATTGTTGCCAAAAAGGCTCCAGGGCGCCCAAGAAAGACCAGCAAGCGCCAGGACCGTCTCTTAAAAGTGTTTCAGCTGCGGGATTGGGCTACCAGCAGTGCAGAGCTTGCTCAGGAATGGCAGCAGGCAGGTGTGAGTGCATCTGCACGCACTGTGAGGTGGAGACTCTTGGAGCAAGGCCTGGTCTCAAGGAGGGCAGCAAAGAAGCCACTTCTCTCCAGAAAAAACATCAGGGACAGACTGATATTATGCAAAAGGTACAGGGAGTGGACTGCTGAGGACTGGGGTAAAGTCATTTTCTCTGATGAATCCCCTTTTCGATAGTTTGGGACATCTGGAAAACGGCTTATTCGGAGAAGACGAGGTGAGCGCTACCACCAGTCTTGTCTCATGCCAACTGTAAAGCATCCTGAAACTATTCATGTGTGGGGTTGCTTCTCAGCCAAGGGAATCGGCTCTCTAACAGTCTTGCCTAAAAACACAGCCATGAATAAAGAATGGTACCAGAATGTCCTCCGAGAGCAACTTCTCCCAACCGTCCAAGAGCAGTTTGGCGATCAACAATGCCTTTTCCAGCATGATGGAGCACCTTGCCATAAAGCAAAGGTGATAACTAAATGGCTCAGGGAACAAAACATAGAGATTTTGGGTCCATGGCCTGGAAACTCCCCAGATCTTAATCCCATTGAGAACTTGTGGTCAATCATCAAGAGACGGGTGGACAAACAAAAACTTACAAATTCTGACAAAATGCAAGCATTGATTGTGCAAGAATGGACTGCTATCAGTCAGGATTTGGTCCAGAAGTTGTTTGAGAGCATGCCAGGGAGAATTGCAGAGGTCCTGAAGAAGAAGGGTCAACACTGCAAATATTGACTTGCTGCATTAACTCATTCTAACTGTCAATATAAGCTTTTGTTACTCATAATATGATTGCAATTATATTTCTGTATGTGATAAAAACATCTGACAAACACACATAAAAACCAGAGGGCAGCAGATCACGTGAAAATATAATATTTGTGTCATTCTCAAAACTTTTGGCCATGACTGTACAATTGTGCATTGAATAAACTTTGCAGGTTGTTTTTTTTTAATCAATATTAATAAGTGTACAATAAGCATATATAACATGCCCTCCTTGAGCTGCAAAGGCAAAATGCTCTTTCCCTCATCGCCTGATATACAATGTTTCCACCCATTGGAACTCCATGCTCCAAATGTTAGACCACCTGTACGAGCAGAGGAAGGTTGTCAATGATTTCTTAATGCTGCAGATGGACAGTGTAATTTCCACACTAGCAACTGGCAGCTCATGCATGACATGTGCTATTTACTAAGGCCCTTTGAGGAAGACACTTTATTTGTCAGTCGGCATAACTACGGGAAGAATGATGTCATTACACTTCTTCAAGTCCTGGAGGCGATGCTGATAAATCTGATTGGAGAGGGGACAGAAGACATGGCACCTACACCTGAGGAAGAGGAGGACATAAACGTCTAGGAAGTCAACACACAACTAGGTAGTTTATCTGTGCAAGTGACATGAGAGGAGCAGGAGGAGCTGGAGGGTGGCGACGAAGATGATGCAGTTGACCCCGACAGACCGTGGTAGTATGCAGTAGGAATGGAGGCAGGGAGGCCCTCTGAATCTCTTGCTTAAATGGCCAAATACATGCTTTTTTCTGCTTACTGACAGCCGCATTATCAAGGTTTGGCAGAGAACAGACTACAGGCTATCCACATTGTTAGACCCTCGCTACCGGTCAAAAATGGGAGCATTTTTTTAGGCCTTCTGACAGGGATGCAAAATGGACTACTACAGAGACTTACTGTGTAGGCGGTTGGTCTCTGCCTATGAGCACCATGGCCCGTACTCACGAAGGTCTTACTGGGGGGACCCTCTACTCTCATGCTCCACTGACATGACTGGTGGGAGGGGGGAGGGAAGGGGCAACACTAGCTCCATATGCAGCAACTTCAGTTTTGGAGTCTACCTACTTCTTCCACCACCTACTGAAGAAACCACCCAACAGCAGCAGGACATGCAGCAGAACCTCAACCAGCAGGTGGTGGCATACTTGGACTACATTCTGTCACCCATGATCCAAGATTTCCTGGAGTACTAGGCATGCAAACTTAAATTATGGCTGCAACTGGCCAAGTTTGCAAAGGACCTGCTTTCCTGTCCGGCCAGTAGTGTGGCATCAGAGCGAGTGTTCAGTGCCCAAAATGTTGAGAGAATAACTTTCATAAAGATGAATCAAGCGTATATCAACCCAAATTTCCAGAGACGATTGCCTGATGCAACAGATCATTCTGCCACTAATAATCATACTGTAATGTTCTACCACACCAGTTACGTTTGGCCATGTGCTGGTGTCACCATTCTGATGCTACTACCCATCTGATGCCACCCACCTGCTGCTTCTATTGCCATTCCTACAAAGGGGCTTCTTGACCTACGGATATGTACATGTTATTTTTTTTTAAGGATTTGCGTACCACTGGACCTTGCTATTACACTGCTTTTTTTTTTTAATTAATTTTTTTTATTTTTCATAACAAAAGAAAAACAAGTAAACACCATCACAGATATGAGAAGTTACACATGACATGTAATGGATACAGTTAGTTAGGATTCAATATGGATAACACAAGTAGGTTACAACTTTTGTACTATACCAAAGGAACGGTGCTTGTAGTCATCTTATTTATCAAATTGCCTATAGGTTGACCAAGGACGCCATAAACGTTTATATTTCTCTATATCCCGAGTCTCCCAAGCTGCTAATTCCTCAAATCTGTATATCTGATCGACTTTCCCCATCCACTGAGACATATGCGGTAGATCAGTAGAAAGCCAAAAGCGAGGGACCAAGAGCCGAGCCGCACTCAGGAGAAAGAGAAATAGGGAGAGGGGGATCGAGACTGTTGATGTGGCCATGTTCCCAATAGTGCCAATTGGGGAGATATGGGTATGGACGAGGTACATATTTTGTTGCAAAGCTCAAAAATCTCAATCCACCACCTCTGAATCTTAGGGCAAGACCACCATATATGAAAGAAGGAACCTCCCTCTGATAGGCAGCGCCAGCATGTATCAGAACCAGAGGTACTATATAAACATGTAATATCAGGTGTTTTGTACCACCTGGTTAGGATTTTATATCCATTCTCCTGTGTTCGCACACATCTGGAGGTTTTGTGAGGGGCCATAAAGAGGGTGGTTATTTGTGAGTCTGTAAATGAGATCTTTAAGTCTTTTTCCCATAAACCTATGAATGCAGGTTTAGGTGCTAAAATGGGTAAGCAAAGTCTACGATAAATCTTAGAGATTAGTTTGGCAGGTGCAGCAGTTTCTGCCATCATACCTTCAAACCAAGTCAGGGGACGCATTAAGGCGCCTTTGTTGATGTGGTTGGATGTCCAGGTCCACAAGAACGAAAATAAAGGGGTGGTGAAAGCAATAGTGGAAAATATAACCTTAAAGGCAGGGTAGTCGAGAAATCTCCCTTCATCATCAAACAATGAGGCTAAAGGTAGGGTATCGGACCGTAGATGGCAAGCTATCCTGAAGTACAAACGGAGCTAAAGCTAAGACATCTTTCACCCGCAGAAGTGGCGAGGGAAGGGGGATAGCATGCTCGGATGATTGAAACCATTTCCATGATTCCAGGGTGGCTTTGATGATCGGGTTCGCCAACTGTACTCTTTGGTCAAGGGTCTGCATACCTACTAACAAGCTAGAGAAGGTCTTGCCCAGGAGGTCTTGCTCCATAGCAGACCAGTCTTTTTTATGATGATAACCCAGCCTGCATCCAACCACCCTGGAAAGGAGAACAGCTCTCCCATACAGTTCAGGGCCTGGTAAGTTAACACCGCCCAAGGCTTTAGGTCTGTTTAAGATTGTATAAGAAATCCTAGCTTTCTTTTTTGCCCAGATAAAGATACGTATTTGTCTTTTTAAAGAAATGTAAAATGATTTAGGTACGGGGATAGGTAACACTTGCTGCAAATAGGTTAATCTAGGGAGGATCAGGGCCGTCACCATGTTCTTCCTACCAAACCAAGATATCATGTTAGCCTGAAGGGAAGAGAGGTGGGATTTTATGGATTCCAGCAAAGGAACATAGTTCAATGAGAAAAGATTAGCAGGATTTGGACCAATTTTGACCCCCAGATAGGTAATGTGAGGTATGTTCCAGTTAAAGGGAGAGGCTAATTGAAGAGAAGATCTCAGTCGATTAGGGATATTGACACTTAGCACATATGATTTGGCCATATTTATCTTAAAGTCAGAGAAGGTGCCGAAACGTTCCAAGATGTGATATATACGAGGAAGTGAGCATGAAGGATTGGTAGTCAAAATCAAAAGATCATCCGCAAATGCGGCTACTTTATGTTCTCTCCCCCCTATATGAATACCGCAGATATCTTTTTCCCTCCTCAGGGTTTGCATTAGGGATTCCATGACAAGGACAAACAAAAGAGGGGAGAGAGGGCATCCCTGTCTGGTGCCATTACGGATGCTGAAGGAAGGGGACAAAGTGCTGTTGATAATTAGGGAGGCTGAAGCATTTGCATACATTGAAAAGACAGCTTCGACATATGGGGTTGGAAAACCAACGGTGAATAGAACCTGTCTCATATAATACCAATTGACCCTGTCGAAAGCCTTCTCAGCATCAGTACTGAGAAGGGCAAGTTGCTGATTGTGTTTTTTTGAGTGAAAAATGGCATTTAGTACTCTGGCGGTATTATCTTTTCCTTCCCTGCCTCTAACGAATCCTACTTGATCATTGTGGACCAGATAAGGCAGTAGGGTAGCAAGGCGTTCAGTCAACATTTTAGCCAATAGTTTCAGATCTAAGTTGAGCAGTGAAATTGGCCTGTAGTTGGCACAATTTGAAGAGTCCTTGCCCTCTTTGGGGATTAGGGAGATATGGGCTTTGGTCATATCTGCTGATAGGGGGACACCAGACAGGGAGCTATTAAAAACAGGAAGGAGGTGGGGAATCAGTGTAGGGTAGAAAGTGCGATAGTATAAGGCGGGAAATCCGTCCGGACCGGGACTTTTCCCATTGGGGAGTTGTTTAATTGCGTTAGTGAGTTCCTCCTCAGTAAAAGGAGCGCTCAATGCTAAACCTTGAGACTCTGACAGCTTAGGTAATGACAAGGAATTAAGATATGAAGTGATCAACTCACAAGTTGGATTGTTATCAAGCTGGGGATTGGACGATTCTTTCAAATTGTACAATGAGTGATAGAAGTTATGAAATTGGTCAGCAATGGAAGAAGTATTAAAAACTTCTGTTCCATCTGAAGTTTTAACTTTATGGATGTAGTTCTGGGACCTTCTCTGCTTAATGCGTTGCATCATAAATTTAGAGGCTTTATCCCCATGTGCGTAGTATTTAAATTGAGAATGGAGGTACCATTTTGCTGAAGTGGTGTTAAGTAGGTTTTTGACTTGAGAACGTAAATCAGTAAGTTCTGACAAGTGAGCGTCAAGAAGAGATTGCTTATGTAGAGATTCAATATTTTTGATCCGCTTAACCCTTTCGCGCCCGGAGGTTTTTTCGGTTATGCATTTTCGTTTTGCGCTCCCTGCCTTCAAACAGCCATAACTCTTTTATTTTTCTGTTCACAAAGCTGTATGAGGGCTTGTTTTTTGCGGGACAAGTTGCACTTTCCAACGCCACCATTTAATATTGCATACGGTGTAGTGAGAAGCGGGAAAAAAATTCCAAACCGGGTGAAATTGCAAAGAAAACGCTATTCCGCTACAGTTCTACGGGTTTCTTATTTACAGCGTTCGATGTGCATTAAAACTGATCCATTACTTTCATTCTACTGGTCAGTACGAATCCGGCAATACCTAATATGTATAGTTTTTCCTGCGTTTTCATAGTGATAAAATAATTAGAAAGTTGCCTTTTTTTTTTTCCTTGTCAAATCTTGACCCCTATAACTTTTTGGTATTTATGTGTACAGAGCTGTATGGGGGCTCATTTTTTGAGGGACGATCTGAAGTTTTTATTGATACCATTCTGGGGTGTGTATGACTTTTTGATCACTTTTTATTTAATTTTTTTTAGAAAAAAAAAGCGACAAAAAACGGCAAATCGCCATTTGGACGCTTTTTTCCGCCACACAATTCGCCGTATTGGAATTTTTTTTAATATTTTTAAAGTACGGGCGTTTTCGGTCACGGTGATACCCATGATGTCTATATTTATTGTTATTTAGATATTTATTTTTTAATTATACGGAAAGGGGGGTGATTTGAACTTTTATATCTTTTTTATTTTTTATATAAACATTTATTTAACATTTTTTTAAAATTTTTTTTTACTATTTGAAAGCTCAAATATGGGCTTATATATTGTGGCTTTTTTTTTTTCTTTATGAGCAATCATGGATTTTATAGACTCAGAAATCCAAGAATTGCTCATTTCTTATCCTGGCCTGCCATCTAGTGGCCAGAATAGCACTTGCATTGCACTTTGAAAACTGTAATCCTCACCAGCGAGGATTACAGTTTTCATATGGTGTACAGACACCCCGATTGGCCACACGGGGTGTCTGTACACCAACCGGAAGCGAATGCTTCCGGGTTGAGACGCAACTAGATGCCGTGATCACGTGTGATCACGGCATCTAAACTCCCAGGAAGACGCCGCCGATGGCGGTAAGTCTCTGCTGTTAGAAACAGCAGAGACTTGCCGGCCATGACGCCCGCCGCACTTGCGAGCGGGCGCCATGTGCCCGCATCGCCCCAGCGCCGTACATGTACGGCGCTGGGCGCGAAGGGGTTAAGCAAATTTTCTAAGTGAGCATTCCTCTCCTTTTTGAGTTGGGAGCCAAGACTAATGAACTGACCTCTCATGTAAGCCTTGTGTGTATCCCATAAAATTTGGGGAGTGGTCTCTGGTAAAGCATTAAAGGAGAAAAATTCCTCCAAAGCCCCTTGTGCTTTTTGTAAATAACGACTAGAGGAAATAAGCTGCTCATTAAGTCTCCATTTAAATTCTTTGGTGTCTATGGAGGGCGTTGTAATAGATAAGAACACAGGGGAGTGGTCTGAAAGGTGCATAGTATCAATATGAGTGGAGGAACATAAATGTAGGTGTTCTTTAGAAATAAAAATATGGTCCAACCGCTGATAAGAACCATGGACCGAGGAAAAGAAGGTGTAGTCCCGCATGGAGGGATTAAACAGTCTCCAGACGTCATGTAAGGAGAGGCGGTGAAGAGCTTTTTTAAGGTGACGTATGGCTTTGGTTGAAACTGCTGATTTATGTGATGTAGAGTCTAATAGTGGATCCATAATAAGATTAAAATCACCTCCAAGCACAACCACACCCTCCTTAAAAGGTTCTAACAGAAGTAAATTACACTGCTTTTTTGGGGTCCTGCTACTACTGTGATCTGGTACCATCTTGTGTGGTATGCCACTGCTGTTGCCCCCATCATAGTTTATTTTTCCCTTCTTCTAAACCATCGGAAGAACAGAAGAAAAAATATGATCGGGTATTTTGAGTATCTGTATGGCCTCTTTCACATGGTTAGTATTTGGTCAGTATTTGATCAGAATTGGTAAACCAAAAGCAGGAGTGGGTCCAAAACACAGATACAATGCAAATAATTCCATTGCATCTGATGATGGATCAGAAGAACAGAAAAATAAACATTGATGTTAAAACATTACTGCTACTGCCCCCTCCCCATTCTGTCATGGGGCCACTACTGTCATTGTCTCTGCCACTTCCCCACTCTGTCATGGGGCCACTACTGCCACTGCTGATGCTGCCACCATCTTCCCCACTCTGTCATGGGGCCACTACTGCTGCTGCTACTGCTAGCACTGTCCCTTCTCTGTTATGGGGCCACTACTGCTGCTAATACTGCCACCACTGTCCTCACTCTCTTATGGGGCTACTACTGCTGCTGCCAATGTCCCCACTCTGTCATGGGGCCACTACTGTCACTGCTACCCACACCACTCTGTCATGGGCCCACTACTGCTAATGCTGCTGCTGCCAATGTCCCCACTCTGTCATGGGGCCACTACTGCTGCTGCCACCATCCCCACTCTGTCATGGGGCCACTGCTGCCACTGTCCCCACTTTGTCATGGGGCCACTACTGTCACGGCAACCTTTACCACTCTGTTACGGGACTACTACTGCCTCTGCTTCTACCACCATCCCCACTCTGTCATGGGGCCACTCTTGTCATGTTTACTGCCACTGCTGCTGCTTCCACCCTCCTCACTCTGTCATGGGGTCACTACTTGAATCTTGGGGCACTGCACGGTTAAGTCCATGACAATAATTTAGACTTGACACTAACATTGACCTGTAATACTGATGCACAGTAAATCAACAGCTAACAAAGGAGATTAAAAAGCATATGCCTGGACTGCCACAATATGGATTAAAAGAACGTTTTTCTCCACTACTTTATTGGCTCTTCCTCCATTTCTTTATTTCATTCCATTAAGGAGCCATTTTGACACAACTCCTGCAGGGGCATGCAGAATTGTTTTTTTTATTTACTAAAGGGTGCTTTTCTTTTTGTTTTACAGAAGGGATAAGCTATGAATCTTGATACACACTGTTACTGCCACTGCTGCTGACTACTTGAATCTTGGTGCACTGCACAGTTAAATCCATGGTGATAAATTACACCTGAGGCTTTTATTGACCTGTAATACTGATGCACAGTAATTTGATAGCTAACAGAAGAGATTAGCCATGAATCCTGGTGCCCTGCACAGGGATGTAGACAGCAATTCATTACATTTGCCTGTAATACTGATGGCACAGTACCTACAGAGCAGATTAACTATGAATGGGGGTGCACCAGAACATAATGCACATGGCGATACATTCCCCCTCCAGTCACCCTGCACTCTACCTGCAGTTTAAGTTCCAAGCTTTCACACTAAGATTGGGCCACCAAGTGGGATGAATATGATTAGGCAGAGGGGCCTGGGTATACCAGATTTATCACGATGTATGACAAATTAATTCAAATGAATTGAATTTCTTTATGAAGTTTGGCAAATCATCCAAATCAAATTTTTCAAAACTTCGCTCATCTCTAGGTGCTGCATGAAATATTCATTCACCAGAGATGAGTGTATGCCATTTTAACTGAGTGATCAGTGACACCTTTACAAGAGACAATTTAATTATTAGGAATAAGCATTCATCCCTGATTATTGTCTCAATCCTTCACTCATGTAAAAGGGCCTTTAGTCACATTAGCAGTTGACAAAGGCTTTGGACAGGCTGAATCACACCCTTTTATGTTGTATTTGCTATATGCATCAGTAAAAACAAGGAGAAAATTAATTCAAGATGTGAGTGTCGGGAATTCTGTATTTGATTTTAGGCTTTGTGCCCTCCATGAGTACCACGTTGATAATGGAGTGCCGACCACTCAAGGAAATAACATTAGTATGTCAGTGTCTGGTAATTCTGATGGGGTAGTTTGACCTGGATATCAATGCATAAATGCTGCATCTGAAAAACTACAGCAAAAAGTCCATGCTAATGATGTCCATTAGTCCTAGATATGGCATGAAAATGCTTCTAAAGTGTTATCAATATTCCTAGAACTGCAAAAAAAATTCAGAATGACAAAACAATTTGCATTGCTTTATTGATTCTAATTCAAATTATTGAACCATCAGAACACATGTTTTTCAATTGCTTTCACTTGTCTATTGTAAACTTTGAAAAATCACAGGTTTATGGATTTAACTTGCCTGCAATGTACATCAATAATGGTTTATCAATCTTTATGACTGTATTAACTTTGCAAAAAAGTGGTAATAAAGCAATGTATATTTAAGGTCAAATGATAAAATGAAAATGCTTGTGCCTGATGAAATTCTCAAAGCTTTCGTCACAGGATCTTGATATTAGTGGAAAGCAGAATACATTTCTCTGTGGAATGTTAAACAAGATTTATTTTTCCTTGCATGGCTGACCTTATAGTCATTCATGCTTCTCCCTCATTCTTCTCCTCATGAGTGAAGCAATCATCCAAACGAGTGAAAACAAATCATGTAGAACACCACATCAAAAAATAAATGTGGCCTGCATGCAATATTCATGCATACTGAAATATAAATGTCTAAAAAGTAATCTGAGTATTTTTTACTTGGGAAAACATGGCAAATAGAACCATTATATTTAGCAATTATGTTTAGATGAAATCACTTCCAAACTTCTATAGTTCATTGAAATGAAAAATAAAAATAGAAGCCTATATAAAGTATATTTTATCAGATATCATGTCTAAAAAGCTTTGATTTGACATAGCAGCTGAGAGCAGAAGTTGAAGCAAAGGTCTCATGCATAAATAAAAGGCCAAATGGATGTACTCCTTTTGAAGCTTTGAAGTCACACAAATTACACATTCCGAGGCTTAAACCTACTGACGCATGCTAAGTTAAAAAGACCAGAGAGACACACTGCCACATTTTGTCAAATGTAATTTTGGAATATGGTCAGCAATCAGTTACTCCCAAGGCTAGATAGCCCTTTACATTAAAATATTTATTTTTTTAGCATTTCAGACACAGAAACCAAAACACTTCCACTTGGAAATTCAATATTCAATTAACTAATCTGATGGCTGTGTTTTATGTACCGTATTTTTCACTTTATAAGACGCACCCGATGATAAGACACACCACAGATTTTAGAGTAGGAAAATAAGAAAAAAATATTTTTCATCAGGCCTCTAATCAGACCCCCCAGAAATTTCAGGACATCACATTAGACCCCCTTCAGACCTCAGATCAGCCCACTCAGCCCCCATCAGACCTCAGATCAGCCCACTCAACCCCCATCAGACCTCAGATCAGCCCACTGTGCCCCATATCAGCCCACTGTGCCCCTATCAGACCTCAGATCAGCCAACTGTGCCCCACATCAGACCTCAGATCAGCCACAGATCTGCCCCCATATGAGCCTACTGTGCCCCCATCAGACCTCAGATCAGCCCATAAATGAGCTCACTGTGCCCCATATCAGACCACTGTGCCCCCATCAGACCTCAGATTAGCCCCCATATGAGCACACTCTGCCCCCATATGAGCACACTCTGCCCCCATCAGACCTAAGATCAGCCCATCAGAATAAAATAAAAAACTCTCTCACCTCTCCTGCGCCGTGGCTCCGCTCTGGGTCCTGCGCATATGGCTCTGTCTTCTCCTGCCGGCATTGTCACCTGACTGCGTGCAGAGTCAGGTCATAGTCCTTGCACTATGTCCTGATGCTGGACAGGGCCAGGACAGTACAGCGCCAGGAGGAGAAGACAGAGGAGAGCTGGACCCTGAGCAGAGCTGCAGCGCAGGAGGGTGAGTATGTTTCCCCGCTCCCGGAACCTATTACATACTAGTGAGCGCTGCCATAATGGAAGCGTTCACTAGTATTCGCTTTATAGGACGCACGGCCATTTTCCCCCTACTTTTGGGGGGGAAAAAGTGCGTCTTATAAAGCGAAAAATACGGTATATTATGAATCAGCCCACTGTGCCTCCATATCAGCCCACTGTGCGCCATCAGACCTAAGATCAGCCCACTGTGCCCCCATCAGACCTCTGATCAGCCCACTGTGCCCCAATATCAGCCCAATGTGCCCTTATCAGACCTCAGATCAGCCCACTGTGCCCCCATCAGACCTCAGATCAGCCCACTGTTCCCCCTTCACACCTCAGATCAGCCCACTGTGCCCCCATCACACCTCAGATCAGCCCACTGTTCCCCATATCAGCCAACTGTGCCCCTATCGGACCTCAGATCGGCCAACTATGCCTCCATCAGACCTCAGATCAGCCCACTGCGCCCCCATCATACCTCAGATCAGCCCACTGTGCCCCAATATCAGCCCAATGTGCCCCTATCAGACCTCAGATCAGCCCACTGTGCCCCCATCACACCTCAGATCAGCCCACTGTGCCCCATCACACCTCAGATCAGCCCACTGTGCCCCCATCACACCTCAGATCAGCCCACTGTGCCCCCATCAGACCTTAGATCAGCCCACTATGCCCCCATATCAGCCCACTGTTCCCCCATTAGACCTCATATCAGCCCCCATATGAGCCCCCATCAGACCTCAGATAAGCCCATAAATGAGCCTACTCTGCCCCCATATCAGCCCCCTGTGCCCCCATCAGACCTCAGATCAGCCCATCAGAATAAAATAAAAAGCTCTCTCTCCTCTCCTCCTCTGTCTTCTCCTGCCGGCGCTGCACTTCCACCTGACTGCGTGCAGAGTCAGGTCATAGTGCGTGCACTATGTCTTGATGCTGTACAGGTCCGGGAAAGTACAGCGCCAGGAGGAGAAGACAGAGGAGCGCCGGACCCAGAGCAGACCTGCAGCACACAAGGGTGAGTATGTTTTCCCGCTCCCGGCACCTATTACATACTAGTGAGCGCTGCCATAATCAAAGCGTTCACTAGTATTCGCTTTACAGGACGCACAGCCATTTTAGCCCTACTTTTGGGGGAAAAAAGTGCGTCTTATAAAGCGAAAAATACGGTATATTATGATTCGCACAATGGTAGAAAAAATAGGTTTCACCTGGATAACAGGTATGTTAGAATGTTACAGTCAAATGGTCAGATTAATATGATCTCTGAAAGAAAAAAAGTCTAAACCAAATGAGCATCTTTTAATTTATGATTTCAGTCTTCCTATCTTTAATTCAATCCTAATTTTATATGATGGGTTTGGTCCAAACAATATCAGCAACCAAATGACATAGCAATGCCAACAATCTTCATGAATAACAACTTTATACTTGTGTGCGAGAACTATGTAGTTAGAGTATAGGTATATCCTATCTATCTATCTATCTATCTATCTATCTATCTATCTATTTTATATCTATTACCTATCTTTCGATCTATCCATCTACAGTATCTATCTATCTATCTATCTATCTATCTATCTATCTATCTATCTATCTATCTCAACAGAAAATGGGCAGTACTGCCAGGGGTAGTAAAAGGGTCTTCACCCATTCACCTTCTACTGGAGTGCTGCCTCATTTTCTGTGGATTTATCTAAGTGGATTCGTTAACCTGTTTTCCTTAAGGATTTCTGCACCCAATTTTCATTTTCTAACTGGGCTGCTGGACTTTCTGTTATTTGTATCTATCTATCTATCTATCTATCTATCTATCTATCTATCTATCTTTCATCTATCTAACAAAAGAGAAAAAGCAGTGCCACTTGGAGGCAGCAGTGAAGTAGGTGCAAATCCTCAGGATAAAGCCATCAATCCGTCACATATCTCTTAATAATATAAAAATGAGTTTCTGTCTGTCTGTTCTCTATGTGCGACCAAACTACTAGACCGATTTTCACCAAATTCGGCACACAGGTACATCAGGTGTCCGGGAAGGTTTTAGACCAGGTCTCAGCTCTCTAGGACATACCGTTCCCGAGATATTCCCAAAATATGATCTCCATTAGCCAACATTACAACTGGGAGCTTTGGTTTTAAACTCCAACTGCCATTCTCTGCAAAGACACAAACAGGGAGGGCAGGTTTCCATAACAACCAGGTAATTATCAGCAGCTGAGGATCTCATCCATTTCTATTTACTGACACTGTTAAAGGTATTCCGGTTACCATAAATATAACTTATGTGTTTTTCTATTACTACAGTTCAGTAGTAATAAAATATGTTTTCCTCCACTGCTGCCTATTGCATGGGCTCATAAATAAGCATGGTATTGACCTTTAATTCACGCCACCCTAAAAGAAGTACTTAAAACCCCCGCCCCAGGTCTCACTAAGCCACACCCCAACTGTGTCAGGCCACACCCCCTTTCACTCCGCAGCCAACAGAGATTGAAAAAATAAAGGTAAAAATCAACTTCTGTCAGCTGCAGGGATGGGTGGGAGGTTAACTTTCTTTCTGCAACAACACACACAAACATTAAATAAAATAGATTAAATCCACCCATGCGAAGCGTCTTGCTAATCCACGCCCCCGACTCTGTCAGGTCACGCCCCCTCCCACTCCGCAGCCAATGAAGGTAAAAATAAACTTCTGTTTGCTGCAGGGGTGGGAGGGTGAATTTCTCTCTGCAACTACACACAAAAATTTTAGATAAAATAGACTAATTATAGACTACAACCGTTCAAAGCCTTTTGCTAAGCCACGCCCCGTCTCTGTCAGGCCACGCCCCCTCTCACTCCGCAGCCATTCTGCAACGACACACAGAAACATTCAATGAAATAGATTAAATACACCTATGCGAAGCGCTTTGCTAAGCCACGCCCCGACTCTGTAAGGCCACGCCCCCTCCCACTCCGCTGCCAACAGGGATTGAAAAAATAAAGGTAAAAATCAACTTCTGTCAGCTGCAGGGATGGGTGGGAGGTTGACTTTCTTTCTGCAACGACACACAGAAACATTAAATGAAATAGATTAAATACTTCCATGTGAAGCGTCTTGCTAATCCACGCCCCCGACTCTGTCAGGTTACGCCCCCTCCCACTCCGCAGCCAACGGGGATTGAAAAAATAAAGGTAAAAATAAACTTCTGTTTGCTGCAGAGGTGGGAGGGTGAATTTCTCTCTGCAACGACACACAAAAATGTTAGATAAAATAGACTAATTATAGACTACAACTGTTCGAATCGTCTTGCTAAGTCACGCCCCCAACTCTGTCAGACCACGGCCCCTCCCACTCTGCAGCCATTCTGCAACGACACACAGAAACATTAAATGAAATAGATTAAATCACCTATGCAAAGCGCTTTGCTAAGCCACACCCCCAACTCTGTCAGGTCATGCCCCCTCCCATTCCGCAGCCAACAGGGATTGAAAGAATGAAGGTAAAAATCAACTTCTGTCAGCTGCAGGGGTGGGAGGGAAGTTGGATTTCTTTCTGCAACAACATACAGAAACATTAAATGAAATAGATTAAATATACCCGTGCAAAGCAATGTTTTCTTCCACTGTTACCCATGGCGTGTCCTCATAAATTACCATGGCATCGACCTGTAATTCTGGCCACCATCAAAAGAAGGACTTAAAACCCCGCCCCAGGTCTTGCAACGTCACGCCCCCGACTCAGTCAGGCCATGACCCCTCCCACTCCGCAGCCAATGGAGATTGAACAATTGAAGGTAAAAATCAACTTCTGTCAGCTGCAGGGATGGGTGGGAGGTTGACTTTCTTTCTGCAATGACACACAGAAACATTAAATGAAATAGATTAAATACACCCATGTGAAGCGTCTTGCTAATCCACGCCCCCGACTCTGTCAGGTCACGCCCCCTCCCACTCTGCAGCCAACGGGGATTGAAAAAATAAAGGTAAAAATAAACTTCTGTTTGCTGCAGGGGTAGGAGGGTGAATTTCTCTCTGCAACGACACACAAAAATTTTAGATAAAATAGACTAATTTCAGACTACAACCGTTCGAAGCATCTTGATAATCCACACCCCCAACTCTGCCAGGCCACGCCCCCTCCCACTCCGCAGGCAACAGGGATTGAAAAAAATCAGCTGCAGGGGTGGGAGGGTGAATTTCTCTCTGCAACGACACACAAAAATCGTAGATGAAATTGACTAATTTTAGACTACGACCATTCAGTACTAATAAAAGATGTTTTTTTTCCACTGCTACCCATTGCGGGTCCCCATAAATTACCATGTCATCGACCTGTAATTCATGACACTCTGACCCCCGCCCCAGATCTCGGGAAACCACGCTCCGACTCTGTCAGGCCACGCCCCCTCCCACTCCGCAGCCAACGGGGATTGAAAAAATGAAGGTAAAAATCAACTTCTGTCAGCTGCAGGGGTGGGAGGGAAGTTGGATTTCTTTCTGCAACAACATACAGAAACATTAAATGAAATAGATTAAATATACCCGTGCAAAGCAATGGTTTCTTCCACTGTTACCCATGGCGTGTCCTCATAAATTACCATGGCATCGACCTGTAATTCTGGCCACCATCAAAAGAAGGACTTAAAACCCCGCCCCAGGTCTTGCAACGTCACGCCCCCGACTCAGTCAGGCCATGACCCCTCCCGCTCCGCAACCAATGGAGATTGAACAATTGAAGGTAAAAATCAACATCTGTCAGCTGCAGGGATGGGAGAGAGGATGACTTTCTCTCTGCAACGACACACAGAAACATTAAATGAAATAGATTAAATATACCCGCACAAGGCAATGTTTTCTTCCACTGCTACCCATTGTGTTTCCTCAAATTACCATGGCATTAACCTATAATTCAGGCCACCCTGAAATGAAGGACTTAACCCCCCCCCCCCCCCCGTGTCCCATTAAACCACACCCCCTCCCACTCCGCAGCCAATAGGGATTGAAAAAATGAAGGTAAAAATCAATTTCTGTCAGCTGCATTGACTTTCTCTCTGCAACGACACACAGAAACATTAAATAAATAGATGAAATATACCCAGGCGAAGCCGGGTCTTTCTGCTAGTAAAATATAAAAATCAGCAGCAGTCCAGAAATCCATTATTTAGCCTATGTGCAATGTTTCAGTCCATACAGCAATGACCTTTCTCAAGCTCCTTGCCACATAAACTGAAATGTTGCCCTTTAGCTAAATAAAGTCCTTAGTTGTATTTCTGGAGTTAAGCCTATTTTTCTAATCTATTTGTCTGTCTGTTCTACATATCTCTGAATGCTTCACACAACACTGTTCTGATTTTATTTAATGCAAAATTGCTTTGCATACACAAAATTAACTTGACAAGTGAACTTGAGCCAGCCATACAATGAAAAGTATAGAATGAATGCAAGAAATTGTTTATGCTATTGAATTTCATTTTAGCAAGGAAATATTAACACATATATTCATGAATGAGCCAGACACCAAAGAATAGTACATTAGCCTTGAGCAGGAGGGATTGGCCTCCCCCTTTTCAGCTCTTCAGCTTGGACCAGCTGTCCTTTGTCTTCCCTGGAGCTTGCACCTGATGTTTCTTTTCCAGTGATGGCTAAATTATCATCACAAGATAAATAGATGTAAATAAATAGACTATGTATTAATACACAAGCAGCAGATGACCGAATGTATTAGAAGTTAAGAAACTTTGCGGCACTCACCAAGTCTTTTTGCAGCTTTTATTTCTTCCAATTTTAAAAGATATGGTCACTTATGCGGGCAGTTCACATACAGGCTGAAATGGCGACGGCCGTTTCACGCTATCCGCGCTTCATCTGGGCCCTCCAGGACTGTATCGACTGGCCCTTCCTTTGGCATCGTGCTGCCTTCTACAGAAGCTTGTGAGATCCAGCCCCCTGGATCTCACAGACAGCAGGCTGTAAGTGTATTACACTGGTAATACACTTACAGCCAATGCATTACAATACATAAGTATTGTAATGCATTGTGCAGGGGATCAGACCCCCAAAATTTGAAGTCCCAGACTAGGAGAAAAAAAAATGTCCTTTTCCCAAAATAAAGTAAATAAAATTGTAAAAAAATAGGGAAATTAGGTATCGCCGCGTTTGTATCGACTGGCTCTATAAAAATATCACATGATCCACCCCGCTAGGTGAACGCCGTAAAAAATAAAAAATAAAAAAAGTGTAAAAAAGCCATTTTCTGGTCACCTAGCCTCACAAAAAGTGTAATACCAAGCGATCAAAAAGACGTATTAATCCCAAAGTGGTACCAATCAAACCGTCATCTTATCCCGCAAAAAATGAGATCCTACCTAAGACAATCGCCCAAAAAATAAAAAAATATGGCTCTCAGAAAATGGCAACACAAAAAAAGATTTTACTCTGTTCAAAAATGCATCAAATGTGTAAAACTTAACAGAAATAAAAATGTTAGACATATTGGGTATCACCGCGTCCATAACAACCTGCTCTATAAAAATATTACATAAGATGGCCTCCCAGGTGAATGCTGTAAAAAAATTAAAAAAAAAAACTATGCCAAAACAGCCATTTTTTCCCTCTTGCCTCACAAAAAGTGTAATAGCAGGAGCTCAAAAAGGCGAATTTACCCCAAAATGATACCAATCAAACCGTCATCTCGTCCCGCAAAAAATGAGATGCTACCTAAGACAATCGCCCAAAAAAATTAAAAAAAATGGCTCTCAGAAAATGGCAACACAAAAAAAGATTTTATTCTATTCAAAAATGTATCTAATGTGAAAATCTTAACAAAAATAAAAATAATAGATATATTGGGTATTGCCGCGTCCGTAACAACCTGCTCTATAAAAATATCAAATGATTTGACACTTGAGGAGAATGCTGTAAAAAGAAATTACAAAAAAACCTATGTCAAAACTATTTTTTTCACCTTGACTCACAAAAAGTGTAATACCAAGCGATCAAAAAGTCTTATGTACCCCAAAATGGTACCAATGAAAACATCACCTCATCCTGCAAAAAATGAGCCCCCACATAAGACAATAACTAAAAAAAAAAAAAAAAAAAAAATCAATGGCTCCCGCAAACCAATCCATCGAAATCTGTGCTGCAAAATCCATATGGTGCTCCTTTTGTGGAGTCCTGCCATGTGCCCCCACAGCAGTTTATCACCACATATGGGGTGTTGCCATATTCAGGAGAAAATGGGTAAGAAATTATAGGGTGCTTTTCTCCTGTTACCCCTTGTGAAAATGAAAAATTTGGGGCTAAAGCAACATTTTATTGGAAGAAATGAAACTTTTCATTTTCACAGCCAAGTGTTTCCAAATCCCGTAAAACGCTTAGGGGGTCAAAGTGGTCAGTACCCCCCTTAATATATTCTTTAAGGGGTGTAGTTTCCAAAATGGGGTCACTTTTTAAGGGTTTCCACTGTATGGGTATGTCAGGGTCTCTTAAAATACAAAATGGTGCCTAAAAACCATTCTGGCAAAATCTGCTTCCAAAATCCATATCCATCCTTTCCTTCTGACCACTGCCATGTGCCCATAGAGCAGTTTACCACCACATATAGGGTATTTCTGTAAACTGCAGAATCAGAGTAATGTATATTGAGGTTTAGTTTGCTGTTAACCCTTGCTGTGTTGCAAGAAAAAAATTATTAACATGAATAACTACCAAAAAGTGAAATTTTGAAATTTCACCTCCATTTCATTCCTTTCATTCTTATGGAACACCTCAAGGGTTAACAAAGTTTGTAACATCAGTTTTTTTTTATAATTTGAGGGGTGTAGTTTCTAAAATGGGGTCATTTATGGGTGGTTTCCATTAGGTAAGCCTCACAAAATCATTTTATAACTGAATTGGTGCTCAAAAAAATGGTTTGGGAAATTTTGTTGAAAATTAAAATAATTGCTTCTAAACTTCTAAGCCCTCTAACTTCCTAAAAAAATAAAATGACATTTACAAAATGATGCCAACATAATGTAGACATATGGGGAATGTTAAGTAATAAATATTTTATGAGATATCACTTTCTGTTTTAAAAGCACAGAAATTGAAATTTTGAAAATTGAATTTTCATAAATAAAGGTGAAATATATTGACTCAAATTTATGACTGTCATGAAGTACAATGTGTCACGAGAAAACAATCTCAGAATGGCCTGGATAAGTAAAAGCGTTCTAAAGTTATTATCACATAAAGTGACACATGTCAGATTTGCAAAAATAGGCCTGGGATTTAAGGTGAAAAGTGGCTCGGTACTGAAAGGGTTAAGATACCAAGCTAGTTTATAATGAAATGTAATCAGTAACATATCAGTAATCATAGCACATTAAAATGGTTTTACTAAACTGCTATTTTCTTAAATAGCTGGAAATAACTATACAATTGCAAGGTGTATTAGTCAGCATGGTACAGATATACAATTATTTCAATCAGCAATCACTGTGAAATCAAGAATGTCTCTATCTATATACAGTATATACACATGTGTGTATATGTGTATATATATATATATATATATATATATATATATATATATATATGTGTGTCATGCAAAAGTTTGTACACCCTAGTTAAAATTACTGTTACTGTGAACTATTAAACAAGTTGAAGATTAAATTATCCCCAAAAGGCATAAAGTTGACATATTCCCTTTTCATTTTAAGCAAAAATATTTTTTATTTTCATCTTTTACATTTTCAAAATAAAGTTTGGGCACCCTGAATGGCTAGTACCTAGAAGCACCCCCTTTGTCAAGTGTCACAGTTTGTAAACTCTTTTTGTAGCCAGTCAAGAGTGTTTCAATTCTTGTTTGAGGGATTTTTATTAATTCTTCCTTGCAAAAGTCTTCCACTTCCGATTCCTTGGCCATCTTGCATACACTACTCTTTTAAGGTCTATCTAGAGATTTGCAATGATATTCAGATCAGGGAACTGTCAGTGCCATGGTAAAACCTTCAGCTTGCATCTTTTGAGGTAGTCTATTGTGGATTTTGAGGTATATTTAGGATCATTATCCATTTCGAGAATCCATCCTCTTTTCAAATATTTTTTTGTTTTTTTTGTTTTTTGCAGATCGTGTTTTGTTTGAAATAAATCACAGAAAAGGAATATTAGTGCACAAAAATAGATGCAAACAATATATACTGTATAAACTAAGACCTCATTCTGATATGATAAAATCTGAGACTCTTAGCCAATATATTTTGAACAAAACACATCTGTGCCCACCTACCCAGCGTCACGGTGGTCTCGGGTCAGGCAGGTCCTACGCTAAACCTAACCATGCCAGTGGGCATCTATATCTAGGAGCGTGGACGCCGCACATATAGGTGTGTTGCTCCTAGTAACCTCTACGTGCATACAGCAACCAATGAGAGGAGGAGCAATCAAGACGCTCAATTTGATAGGAGGAGCAAAAGTGCACAAGAATGCTACTCAAGATAAGCTAAGAGCGCATTCACACCTGAAGGTGCCACTCCCTCAGGTACATATTATAAACCAAGCAAAACTCACAGAAACAAAAGGATAAAAAACATCCTGCATGATGTGATAATAATGATTGCGGATGTCAGTGGCTATATATATCAAAATAAATCACAGAAAAGGAATATTAGTGCACAAAAATAGATGCAAACAATATATACTGTATAAACTAAGACCTCATTCTGATATGATAAAATCTGAGACTCTTAGCCAATATATTTTGATCAAAACACATCTGTGCCCACCTACCCAGCGTCACGGTGGTCTCAGGTCAGGCAGGTCCTACGCTAAACCTTCAGGTGTGAATGCGCTCTTAGCTTATCTTGAGTAGCATTCTTGTGCACTTTTGCTCCTCCTATCAAATTGAGCGTCTTGATTGCGTGGTACATATAGGTGTGTTTGCTCCTCCTCTCATTGGTTGCTGTATGCACGTAGAGGTTACTAGGAGCAACACGCCTATATGTGCGGCGTCCAAGCTCCTAGATATAGATGCCCACTGGAATGGTTAGGTTTAGCGTAGGACCTGCCTGACCTGAGACCACCGTGACGCTGGGTAGGTGGGCACAGATGTGTTTTGATCAAAATATATTGGCTAAGAGTCTCAGATTTTATCATATCAGAATGAGGTCTTAGTTTATACAGTATATATTGTTTGCATCTATTTTTGTGCACTAATATTCCTTTTCTACATAGTAACATAGTTTATAAGGCCGAAAAAAGACATCTGTCCATCCAGTTCGGCCTGTTTTCCTATAAGTTGATCCAGAGGAAGGCAAAAAAACCCTGTGAAGTAGAAGCCAGTTTTCCCCACTTTAGGGAAAAAAATTCCTTCCCGACTCCAATCAGGCAATCAGAATTACTCCCTGGATCAACGACCCCTCTCTAGTAACTATAACCTGTAATATTATTACCCTCCAAAAATACATCCAGGCCTCTCTTGAACTCTTTTAGTGAACTTACCATCACCACCTCCTCAGGCAGAGAGTTTCATAGTCTCACTGCTCTTACCGTAAAGAATCCTCTTCTATGTTTGTGTACAAACCTTCTTTCCTCCAGACGCAGAGGATGGCCCCTCGTCACAGTCGCAGTCCTGGGGATAAATAGATCATGGGAGAGATCTCTGTACTGACCTCTGATATATTTATACATAGTTATTAGATCTCCCCTCAGTCGTCTTTTTTCTAAAGTGAATAAGCCTAATTTTAATAATCTTTCTGGGTACTGTAGTCCACCCATTCCAGTTATTACTTTAGTTGCCCTCCTCTGAACCCTCTCCAGCTCTGCTATGTCTGCCTTGTTCACAGGAGCCCAGAACTGTACACAGTACTCCATGTGTGGTCTGACTAGTGATTTGTAAAGTGGCAGGGCTATGTTCTCATCACGGGCATCTATGCCTCTTTTGATGCAACCCATTATCTTATTGGCCTTGGCAGCAGCTGTCTGACACTGGTTTCTGCAGCTTAGATTTCTGTTCACTAAAATTCCTAAGTCCTTTTCTATGTCAGAGTTACCCAATATTTTACCATTCAGTATGTACTGGTGACTTGCATTATTCCTTCCCATATGCATAACTTTACATTTGTCAGTGTTAAACCTCATCTGCCACTTCTCTGCCCAAGCCTCCAGTCTATCCAGATCCATCTATAGCAGTGTACTGTCCTCTTCTGTGTTAATTACTTTACACAGGACATTCTGTGATTTATTTTGATATATATAGCCACTGACATCCGCAATCATTATTATCACATCATGCAGGATGTTTTTTATCCTTTTGTTTCTGTGAGTTTTGCTTGGTGTTTTGTTGCTTCCACAATTTGCTGGTATTTCATTGAATCCATTCTTCCCTCTACCGGTAAAATGTTCCCCGTGCCATTGGCTTTAATACAACCCAAAGCATGATTGATTCACCCCCGTGCTTAATGGTTGGTGAGGTGTAGAGATGAGCGAGCATACTCGGTCCGAGCTTGGTGCTCGTTCGAGTATTAGGGTACTCGTAAGTACTCGCTGCTCGGACGAGTATCTCGCCATACTCGAAGGAAATGGCAACTTCCGCATCGTGCTTTTTTGGCGCCTATAAACACAGCCAATCACAAGCCAGGAGACTCTGCGGTACACCCAGCATCACGTGGGGCCCTTACATGTCGATAGCAGGGGTTGGCTGGCCTGATCAGGTGACCCTGGAATATACTAGTGACTGGCCGCGGTGCTCGGCTCAGATGCCGTCTGGATGTCGTTAGGGATAGAGCTGCTGCCTTCAGGGACAGTGTTAGGGCCTTCATTTAGTTCTCTGTTAGGCAGGAATCACCCACAAAGAACCCAACAGCCCTTCTAAGGGCTAGAAGAAATTTTTTTTTTGTCTCCTGGCTTGGCTGGCTGGCTGGCACTAGTAGTGCAGCTATCGCCATATCTAACCCTGTTTTTTTTTTTTATTGTTCTATCTCAGTGATACAAATCCAATGCACACAGCAGTGTGGAACCATTCTGTGTGTTCACAGTTCAGCAACACTCACTCCAATCCATATATACTGTCCAGGTGACACTTTCTGTACATTCACAGAATACAACCAAGTCATTTGCTACCAATAACGTATACAGCTTGATCCAGAAAACTCTCTGTGCGACATTTGTCTGGGTTGCAGTCTAAATAGCCACCATTAACAAGGGTGTCAGTCAGTTCTACCATAGTTCCTGCACGTCACGTTCCCAAAAAAAACAAAATTTAAAAAAATATATAAAAAACAAAATATAAAAAAAAATAAGTTTTCTGTTGTTTTAGCTCAGTGATACAAATCCAATGCACACAGCAGTGTGGAACCATTCTGTGTGTCACAGTTCAGCACACTCGCTTCAATCTGTATATACTGTCCAGGTGACGCTTTCTGTACGTCAGAGAATACAACCAAGTCATTTGCTACCGAAAACATCTACAGCTTGATCCCAAAAACTCTCTGGTGCGACATTTGTCTGGGTCGCAGTCTAAATAGCCACCGTTAACAGGGTGTCAGTCAGTTCTACCCATAGTTCCTGCACGTCATGTTCCCAAAAAAAACAAAATAAAAAAAAAATAAGTTTGTCAGTTTGTTTTAGCTCAGTGGTACAAATCCATTTTACTCAGCTGCGTGTAACCTTTCTGTGTGTCACAGTTTCAGCACACTCGCTCCAATCCGAATAATCTGTCAAGGTTGACACTTTCTGTACGTCACTTAATTCTACCAGACTGAACAAGTTTGTGGTTTCAGTACACCAGGCCTGTGTAATTTTTTTTTTTTTTATCATACACCTATATACAAAAATTTTGAACCCCAGGGCTAAGGGTCGAGGGCGAGGCGTGGGCGTGGGCATTCAATTACTGCAGGGGGGCAGAGGCCGTGGTCCTGGGCAGAGTGAGACAGTACCTGCTGATGAGGGAGCAGGGGAATTCCGCAGAGCTACACTCCCTAGCTTCATGTCTCAACTTACAGGGACACGTGGTAGAGGACTGTTGAAACCAACAACAGTGCGAACAGCTGATCTCGTGGATTGCGGACAATGCTTCAAGTAATTTGTCCACCAGTCAGTCTTCCACGCAGTCCACCCACATTACCCAAGGGAGCACTCCTATGGCTCCTCCACCTCAACCTCCTTCCCCCCAGTCTGCCCCCTCCCAGGAAAATTTGGAATGTGATCCGGCATACTCTCAGGAACTGTTTCTGGACCCTTCCCAGAGTCACAAAACCACTTCTCAGGTTGCTGCTGACCTCGTTCCCGATGCCCAAGTTTTCCAACTGTCGCAGTCTGTGGTGATGATGATGACGACAATGTTGACGTAGTGGAAGGTGTTTGTAAAGAGGTGTCGGACGATGAGGAGACACGGTTGTCAGACAGTGGTGAAGTTGTTGTTAGGGGAGGAATTCGAGGGGGAAGCAGACTGAGGAATCGGAGGATGACGAGGTGACTGACCCAAGCTGGGTTGATATGCCGAGTGAAGACAGTGCTTCTGAGGCGGAGGCGAGTGCTGCACCAGAACAGGTTGTAAGAGGCAGTGTGTGTGGCCAGAGGGAGAAGCAGGGCCAGAGCTGGCTGCATCAGCAGCAACTGTTTCACATAGTGAAGCTCCCGTGGCGAGGCCTAGATGTTCGCAAGTCTGGAGGTTCTTTAAAGAAAGTGAGGATGACCGACGGACTGTGGTGTGCAACCTGTTGCCACACCAGGATCAGCAGGGGTGCCACACTACTAGCCTAACCACCACCAGCATGCGCAGGCCATATGAGTGCTAACACCCCACTCATGGAACCAAGGCCGTTCACCACCTCCTGCGGGTCACACCACTGCTCCTTCCCCTGTGTCACTCGCTGCCTCTGCTAGTCAACCCCCTGCGTCACTCGCTGCCTCTCTAGTCAACCCCCTGCCCAGGACCCCGAGCACCTCCCGCCGGAAAACCACACCTTCGCCTCCACGATCCTCCACAGTGTCCACCAACGTGTCCCAGCGCAGCATTCAGCTGTCTTTACAGCAGACGCTGGAGCGCAAGAGGAAATACAGTTCCACCCACCTCACATGCCCAAGCCCTCAACGTCCACATTGCTTAGCCTGGAGATGCTGCCCTATAGGCTGGTAGAGACTGAGGCCTTTCGCAATCTCATGGCGGTGGCTGCCCCTCGGTATTCGGTCCCCAGCCGCCACTATTTTTCCCGATGTGCCGTCCCAGCCCTACACCAGCCACATGTCACAGAACATCAGCCGTGCCCTGACCAACGCTGTTTCTGAGAAGGTCCACCTAACCACGGACACGTGGACAAGTGCTGCTGGGCAGGGACACTATATCTCACTGACGGCACATTGGGTTAACTTGGTGGAGGCTGGGACGAGACTGACCCTAGGGCCGCTCATGTACTGCCACACCGAGGAT
>ONZH01013771.1:0-21974 GCA_900303285.1 Rhinella marina
TACTGCTGTCATCGCTTTGCTTGCCACCTTCCCAGGTTGGGTCAGCTATTTCATCGTCCACCACCTCCTCTTCCACATCCTCACTCTGCTCCTCCTCCTGACATGGTGAACTAACAAGAACCTGACTTAACTGCGTCTCACCCTCATCCACAACCTCTTGAGACACTAATTGCCCTTGACTTATTGGCAACTGTGTCTCATCACCATCATCCACCTTGGGAGAAAATACTTGTTGTTCCACACTGTCATCTTCTTCAGACTGTGTTTGCTCAATAGGTTGGGAATCAGGGCACAATATCTCCTCATGTCCCACTTCAAGCGGCCTTGGCGAGAGGCCCGAGCCAAGAAACAGTGATTAAAAAAGCTCCTCGGAATATCCGAATGTGGGATTAGTTCTTTGCCCAGACTCTGCATGGTGGGAGGAAGAAGGATCAGGGTGAGGATGCGGTTGCCCAGACTCTTGGCTACTGAGACTGGACTTTGTGGAAGAGGGGGTGGTGCTTAACCGACTGGAAGCATTATCAGCTGAAATCCAACCGACTACCTGCTCGCACTGGTGTGGCGACAAGAGTTATGTCTTGCACTGCCCTGCAAACTGTGACATGAAGCTAGGAGTTTGGATGACTTTCTTTCTTGGGCTCTGCCAGCAGGCACAGTTTCACCGCACTCAGAGCCATGGCCTCTGTGTTCACCATCAGCAGCACGCCCACTTCCCTGTCCCTTAGTGCTCGCCTTGCGCATATTCTATAGTATATATGGAAGTGGGTCACAACTAAAGTACTGCAGATTTTTATTAACTGTATGATCAGAAAAATTTAAACGAATGTCCAATATTCTTAATGCGCAAACGTTATAGAGCAGCCGCAAATGAGGAACTGCGGCCTAAATTAACGGTATTAAATGTAACAACGGATGCCAGCTACATAGACTTTTGAATGGTTGTAATATGCTGTGCACCTAGCGTTACTGACAGGGCACACTTGGGGTTTTTTTTGCCACCAAAAAAAAAAAAAGTAGACGTATTTCACAATGGACTTTGGTCTTTTTGGAACAGAAACAATCTTTCTACCTACCCAAATCCTATCCCTATAGTTTAATTCCCTACTTGCTTAAATTAAACTGCAGACGCAAATGAGGAACTGTGGCCTAAATTAACGGTATTAAATGTAACAACAGATGTCAGCTACATAGACTTTTGAACGGTCCTAATACGCTGTGCACCTAGCGTTGCAGACAGGGCAAACTTGGGTTTTTTTTTGCCACCCAAAAAAAAAGACATATTTCACAATGGACTTCACAATCTTTCTACCTACCCAAATCCTATCCCTATAGTGTAATTCCCTCCTTAGGCAAATTTAACTGCAGCAGCAAATGAGGAACTGCGGCCTAAATTAACGGTATTAAATGTAACAACGGATGTCAGCTACATAGACTTTTGAACGGTTGTAATACGCTGTGCACCTAGCGTTACTGACAGGGCACACTTGGGTTTTTTTTGGCACCCAAAAAAAAAAAATACGTATTTCACAATGGACTTTGGTCTTTTTGGAACAGCAACAATCTTTCTACCTACCCAAATCCTATACCTATAGTTTAATTCCCTCCTTGGGCAAATTTAACTGCAGCAGCAAATTAGGAACTGCGGCCTAAATTAACGGTATTAAATGTAACGACGGATGTCAGCTACATAGACTTTTGAACGGTTGTAATACACTGTGCACCTAGCGTTACTGACAGGGCACACTTGGGGTTTTTTTGCCACCCAGAAAAAAAAAAGACGTATTTCATAATGGACTTTGGCCTTTTTGGAACAGCGACAATCTTTCTACCTACCCAAATCCTATCCCTATAATGTAATTCCCTCCTTGGGCAAATTTAACTACAGCAGCAAATGAGGAATGGCGGCCTAAATTAACGGTATTAAATGAAACAACGGATGTCAGCTACATAGACTTTTGAACGGTTGTAATATGCTGTGCACCTAGTGTTACTGACAGGGCACACTTGGGTTTTTTTTGTCACCCAAAAAAAATGCAGAAGGATTTAACAATGGACTTTTGAACAATGATACTAACCCTGCATATAGAAATCCTATCCCTACACAAGTCCCTCCTTGCGCAAATGTTATACAGCAAGATGCAAAAGAGGTACTGCAGGCTTAACAGCAGAAATTATAGCAAAGTATGTCAGGTATATAGTATACAGAGAGTATCCTACATGCATGCAGCAGCAGCACATGTGGCATTAATGGCAGGCCACCTAGTGCTATTTTCACCACCTTTAAAGTCCTCAAATATAAGTAAATAAAGGTTTGTGCCAGATATAATACAGATATAATAGCCCTTAAAAGGGCTTTTGTCTCTTTTCTGAGCGATTTCTATCCCTGCCTAGCGTGCTTCTCTCCCTACAGTGTATGTCCCTCCTTGCTGCTGCAGCGCTTGTGGCGTTAATGGCAGGCCACATAGCGCTATCTTCAACACCTTAAAAGTCCTCAAATATAAAAAAAAAGTTTGTGCCAGATATAATATCCCTTAAAGGGGTATTCTCATCTTGCTATTTCAGCCTCACCAGCAGCCAGCTCTGCAGTTCACTTCCTGGTTTCCTGCTTCTAAGGCTGGGCGGGCTTAGGCAGTTTGAGTGAAGGGCTGCCACGCCTCCTTATGACATCACACTGAGAGCTCAGTCCTTGCGTGCTCGTTCATGTGGATAGTATGAGTCATCAGCCTGCAGTGTTTGTGAAGCTTATCTTTCCTGCTGTGGAATCCTCACTCAGAGCCAAAGTGAGCTAAGCAGACAGTAACAAGTGGCTCTCTTGCATTGTAATATAGTTTTACACACAAAACATGTTTTATCTTTTACAAGCCCATTCTTACCATAAAAACAATAATTTACTATTGTACATTGTCCCCATAGCATGTTAGCTAGTAACCTAATTATCTGTGCTATTGCTTCACATAAAATATTACCATCCCCAACCACCAGCACTGATGCAGATTTGTTTACATTATAGATCTACTGCAGTTGTTTATACACTTTTGACTATATATATATATATATATATATATATATATATATATATATATATAGATGCATATACAGGTCTGCTATATCATCCCTCACCAATCCCCTCTAGCTCTTTTGCTCAACAGCTTCCTATATAGCACTGCTACATCTGTCCTCATCTCCCCCAATAGCTAAGCAACTTCTAACTCAGCTCTGCTACATCTGTCTTTCCCTCTCACACTGTGCCTGAACTGCTACCCATACAGCTCTGCTACATCTGTCTTTCTCTCTCACACTGTGCCTGAACTGCTACCCATACAGCTCTGCTACATCTGTCTTTCTCTCTCACACTGTGGATGAACCGCTACCTATACAGCTCCGCTACATCTGTCTTTCCCTCTCACACTGTGCCTGAACTGCTACCCATACAGCTCTGCTACATCTGTCTTTCTCTCACACTTTGGATGAACCGCTACCTATACAGCTCTGCTACATCTGTCTTCACCTCCCTCAATAGCTAAGCAACTTCTAACTCAGCACTGCTACATCTGTCTTTCCCTCTCACACTGTGCCTGAACCGCTAACCATACAGCTCTGCTACATCTGTCTTTCTCTCACACTGTGGATGAACCGCTACCTATACAGCTCCGCTACATCTGTCTTCACCTCCCCCAATAGCTAAGCAACTTCTAACTCAGCTCTGCTACATCTGTCTTTCTCTCACACTGTGACTGAACTGCTACCCATACAGCACTGCTACATCTGTCTTTCTCTCTCACACTGTGCCTGAACTGCTACCCATACAGCTCTGCTACATCTGTCTTCACCTCCCCCAATAGCTAAGCAACTTCTAACTCAGCTTTGCTACATCTGTCTTTCCCTCTCACACTGTGACTGAACTGCTACCCATACAGCTCTGCTACATCTGTCTTTCTCTCTCACACTGTGCCTGAACTGCTACCCATACAGCTCTGCTACATCTGTCTTTCTCTCACACTTTGGATAAACCGCTACCTATACAGCTCTGCTACATCTGTCTTCACCTCCCCCAATAGCTAAGCAACTTCTAACTTAGCTTTGCTACATCTGTCTTTCCCTCTCACACTATGACTGAACTGCTACCCATACAGCTCTGCTACATCTGTCTTTCTCTCTCACACTGTGCCTGAACCGCTACCCAGGGCCGGGACTAGGGGTAGGCGGGGGAGGCGACCGCCTAGGGCGCCATCTGGAGGGGGGCGCAGCCAGGGCCGGATTATAATTGGAGCATCTGGAGCTACTGCTCCAGGCCCCGGCTCCAAAGATTTCATGGGGGGCCCCGCGCCCCCCTCAGATCAGCCCACCCAGCCACTTTAAAAAAGCATACTTACCTGTTCTGCGCTGCCGCTGCCATCAGGTTCCGCGCTCCACTGTCTTCCCTGCCGGCGCGCACTATGACCTGATGCAGCACAAGACGCTGGTCTGAGGGGGGGGCACAAGACCCTGGTCTGAGGGGGGCACAAGACCCTGGTCTGAGGGGGGGCACAAGACGCTGGTCTGAGGGGGGGCACAAGACACTGACCTGAGGTCTGATGGGGGCACAAGACACTGACCTGAGATCTGATGGGGGCACAAGACGCTGACCTGAGGTCTGATGGGGGCACATTGTGTTGATCTGAGGTCTGATGGGGGGAAAAGACGCTGACCTGAGCTCTGATGGGGGCACAAGACGCTGACCTGAGGTCTGATGGGGGCACAAGACGCTGACCTGAGGTCTGATGGGGGCACAAGACGCTGATCTGAGGTCTGATGGGGGCACAAGACGCTGATCTGAGGTCTGATGGGGGCACAATGTGTTGATCTGAGGTTTATTATCCCTGTACGGTGACATCACTGTGTTTATTATGTCTGTACTGTGACATCACTGTGTTTATTATCTCTGTACAGTGACATCACTGTGTTTATTATGTCTGTACTGTGACATCACTGTGTTTATTATCCCTGTACTGTGACATCACTGTGTTTCTTATCCCTGTACTGTGACATCACTGTGTTTCTTATCCCTTTACTGTGACATCACTGTGTTTATTATGTCTGTACTGTGACATCACTGTGTTTATTATATCTGTACAGTGACATCACTGTGTTTATTATCCCTGTACGGGGACATCACTGTGTTTCTTATCCCTGTACTGTGACATCACTGTGTTTCTTATCCCTGTACTGTGACATCACTGTGTTTATTATCCCTGTACTGTGACATCGCTGTGTTTATTATCCCTGTACTGTGACATCGCTGTGTTTATTATCCCTGTACTGTGACATCACTGTGTTTCTTATCCCTGTACTGTGACATCGCTGTGTTTATTATACCTGTACTGTGACATCGCTGTGTTTATTATCCCTGTACTGTGACATCACTGTGTTTCTTATCCCTGTACTGTGACATCACTGAGTTTATTATCCCTGTACTGTGACATCACTGTGTTTATTATCCCTGTACAGTGACATCACTCTGTTTATTATCTCTGTACAGTGACATCACTGTGTTTATTATCTCTGTACAGTGACATCACTGTGTGTATTATCCCAGTGCAGGAAGAGGTAAGTGGTCTGTGTTTGTGTGTTTGTTTTCTATTTTTCAGGGTCGTGAATGCAGAGGACTACGTCGGATTCGGTGGACTACGTCGGACCAGCTTTTTTTTTTTTTTTTTTTTTATAAAATGGTCAAACAGGGGTCTGGGGGAGTGTTTATTTCAATAAAATGTTTTATACTTGTGTGTGTGTATTTTTTTTACAATACTACAGTTTTAGTAATTATGGCTATCTACAGGCGGCCCTGATTACTAATACTGGGCTTAGTGCTTGCCGGTATGGCAGGCCAGCACTAACCCCAATATCTATTACCTCGGCACCGGGTACCCGCAGGACTGGACCTTCTAAATTGAGGGTCTGGCTCTGGGGCGGCTGCAGGCTGGTACCATTAGGCTGGGAAGGGCCAATAACCGTGTCCCTTCCCACCCTGGTAGTGCCAGGCTGCCGCTGCTGGTTGTATCTGGCTGGCGAAGGAAAAAAGGGGGGACCCCACGCCATTTTTTTAAATTATTTATTTTTGGAAAAAAAATGGCGTGGGGGTCCCCCCCCTTTTTCCTTCACCAGCCAGATACAACCAGCAGCGGCAGCCTGGCACTACCAGGGTGGGAAGGGACACGGTTATTGGCCCTTCCCAGCCTAATGGTACCAGCCTGCAGCCGCCCCAGAGCCAGACCCTCAATTTAGAAGGTCCAGTCCTGCGGGTACCCGGCTCTTCCCGACACCCCTGGTGGCGGTGGGTGCCGAGGTAATAGATATTGGGGTTAGTGCTGGCCTGCCATACCGGCAAGCACTAAGCCCAGTATTAGTAATCAGGGCCGCCTGTAGATAGCCGTAATTACTAAAACTGTAGTATTGTAAAAAAAAAATACACACACACAAGTATAAAACATTTTATTGAAATAAATACTCCCCCAGACCCCTGTTTGACCATTTTATTTAAAAAGTAAAAAAGCTGGTCCGACGTAATCCACCGAATCAGACGTAGTCCTCTGCATTCACGACCCTGAAAAATAGAAAACAAACAAACAAACACGGACCACTTACCTCCTCATGCTTCTACTTTGTAGTGATTCCTCCCGTCCAGCAGCTCGCTCAACACTAATAATAAACACAGTGATGTCACCGTACAGGGATAATAAATACAGTGATGTCACTTTAAACGTCCTTTATCTTCCCCCTAGTGTCCCATATATCAATTTAAAAAACAATAAAAAAAAAACAAAACAGTGCTCCTCAAAATAAAAATGTATATATGTCCCCCCTCACCCTCCCTCCACATTATTATGGCCCCCACCACACCCAGTGTCCCCAAAATAAGTAAATATAAAAAATAAAAAAAAATCAGTGATACTTTGTTCCCCCTCAGTCTTCCTCCACATTGTTCCTCCACCGCCCCCAGTGCCCACAATATCAATAAAAAATTTTTTTTAGGTAGGCAATTTTTTTTTTTGTTTGGCATAATTATATATAATTAGATATAAAAATAATAACAGTGGTTTGGGCCCCAAATCGTTGGTAAGTATAGTGTTTTTTTTTTTTTTTATACTTACCTCTGTAGATGCAGGTGTCTCCGGCTCGCGATCCTCTTCTCTCTGTCATCTCTGCCCGCATCTGATACAGAGCAATCGCTGCTCTGTATCAGACATAGCGGAGAAGCCGGAGGCAGCTACCGCGCATGCGCGGCAGCCCGCATCTGATACAGAGCAAGCGCTGCTCTGTATCAGACATACGGGAATGGAGCGCGCATGTGCGCATGCGCGGCGACGTGCGCGCTCCACATACAAGCAGAGGCTGCCTGGGTGAAAAAGGACTCCTTCTGCGCAAGCGCGGCCCGCGGCAATTAGGTGAAAAAGCGGGCCGTAACCAAGGGGAACCAAAAGTAAACAAGGGGGTAAGAAAATTGGATTTTTTTGAAAAGGGGGATATATGTGTAATGACATATAATTACAAATAGTACCATGGCCACCAGTATTACGGTTTAAACATTGATCCTTGAGATGAGAATACCCCTTTAAAAGGGCTTTTGGGTCTTTTCTGAGCGTTTTCTATCCCTGCTTAGCGTGCTTCTCTCCATACACTCTCTGTCCCTCCTTGCTGAAGTTGTCCCTGGCTCAGTATGAGCCGGTCACATGTCACCGGGTGCTTTATAGCACCTGATTACGCGTTCCTGGCTAGCCAATCAGTGTAATGCCAGTAGATAAGATGGCTACTGGCATTACAGTGAATGCCAGCACCTTCCCGCACGCTAATTGGCTAATTAGCGTGAAGGGAGGGGACTTGAGCATGGCGCTCGAGCACATGCGGTATTCGGCCGAATAGTGTATGGTGGTCCCGAGCACCGCCATGTTCGGCCGAATAGTGTATTCGGCCGAACATGTTCGCTAAACACTAATAACAGTACATTAGTAAGTGGTTTGTATTAACTTTCTCTACGTGATAAAAGCCACTTACTCAAGTGAGACAACCCCTTTACATACAAATTAACTTCATGCTAGACATTTGTGCTGTGTCAGTTTTTGAAAAACATGATGTTTTCCTGTTTTGCTAGAAAATAAAGATGTAGCATTGACAATTTGAGGAGCCTGAATGTGTTCTCCAGTTTCAGGAGAAAGCTGGACAACGCCCAAGATCCACCTGAAATAAAGAACAAGTTATTACTTATTTTACAGATCCCACACCACCACTCCAGTTCTCCTGGTAGGGCTCTATTTTCTCAGCTGCAGGAGTGAAGTCAACATGTGACCGGTCCAACCAATCATTGGCCACCGTGGTGCACCCAACTAGGCCAGTGATTGGCTGCTGCAAACACGTTTTGTCGTCATGACGTCAACACAGGGAGAACCAGAGCAGTGGTGCAGGATCTGTCAGGTAGATACTTATCTATTCCTTATTTCAGGTGGATGCTGTGGACTTGCCTGGTTCCTTCTTGAAACTGGACAACCGCTTTAATGACAACACCATTGTTAGGTAGGTGCACCTTGAATCTTGGCACTGCAGTTACTAAAGTGAGGTGTCTAGGGATGCTATGCTATCATTCTCTACCAGTACCCCACCCCCAAGGAACAAATTAAAAAGTATACTCAGTAATATACACTAAAAGGAGTTTAGAACAAAAATAATCTACCTCATTAACAATGCTAAATCCTTTAGAAACTGTTTTATTTTACAATTTTATATATTTTTTATTACTTGTTTTCATTCCTTCCTAGTTTTAATCGCAGGGATTAAAAATGATTTAAAATTCTTTTTTTATATCATAAATGATTCAATAATTAATCCAAAGTATAGGTTTCATAATGCTGCCCATCTTAAGTTTTCATTAATACACGGTATATTACAGCATTTTGATTAATAATTTTCACACAGCAGTTTATTAATTAGTATAATTTGTTCTTAATCCCTACTTGATAAAAAACAACTGCTGAAATAATTATATTTACTTCTGAATATTTTTGAGGGATCAAGAATATGCATACAACTAGAAAATCTTAATTAAAATGCTATCTGCTTAGCAGAATGAAGAGGTAAGGGAATCGTGTTGGAAATTCCAAATGCCTCAAGAATATTAAAAGATAATAGAAAGATGAAGGCTAAACAAGAGGTCACATACTGAGAATGTAAAGTAATAGACTAGGGGAAAATTCACATAAATCCTCCTTCATGTGAAAGATGCGGCATTGAATAGTCTCCTAGGACAGCCTAAGACATTAAGAGAAATCAAAGATAATAGATGCAAACTTATTATAGGCAGGGAAATGTGAAATACAAAAGGAGTTCATACATACTCTGAATTTCTAACCACAAAATACTATGTACCCATTATGTTAAACCAAAGATCTTATTATATCTCTTAATAAAATGCAAAATGTTACAGTGGAATACAATATATCATAGGGAGACATTGTGCAAGCTACTGCAACCTCTACATTAATTGAACCTGTACACTAATATATATGCAGTAATAATTATTGGCAATAGTGCTTCAAGACAACAAGTAAGGATGGTTTCAGGATTCTATGGTGATTGAGTTTGGGTCATTTGAACCCTAGATGTTGCATACATAATATTGGTACCGTAATGTATAGTATCCTTCCACAATACCAAAGAAATTGGCTCTGCCACTTGGACATTCTATTGGCATCTGTCTTCTAATAAACTGCTTTTCTTAAAGGGGTTGTCCTGCCTTGGACCTGACAACCTCTGGGGACCTAACCTATGCCCCTTAACATAAACTAATCACACGTCTGCAGACCAGAAGCTGCTTGGTTCCTGGCCACATGCCTGCACATCCCTGCACTACCAGGAAGCAGCTTAGTAGTGGCCAATTACAGACCTTAAAGTGGTTGTCTCACTTCAGCAAGTGACATGTATCATGTAGACAATGTTAATACAAGCCACTTACTAATATATTGTAATTGAAAATATTACTTCCTTTGCTGGCTGGATTCATTTTTCCATCACATCATACACTTCTCATTTCCATTGTTACAGGCCACCCTGCAATCCATTTGTGGTGGCCATGCTTGCACAATATAGGAAAACGCACTAGCCTACAAGTATGGGCGCTCCCATGGTCCCGGGCACCAGAGAGGCTGACTCTTTTTCAAATAATGTGCAATCACGACCACCACTGATGGATTGCAGGGTGGTCTGTAAGCATGGACGAGTTTTCCTGATGTGAATGAGTCTGTGCACATGAGCGTTTTTTTCCCTGCATCAGTTCTGTGTTGCGAGAAAAACCAGCATGTTCTATATTCTGTGTTTTTCACGCAGCCCTGGCTCTGTAGAAGTGAATGGGGCTTCAGTGAAAAACGCATTGCATCCGCAAGAAAGTGTGGGTATAATGCGTTTTTCACTGATTATTGCTTAGAGATGTTGTTTGTAAACCTTCAATTTTTTTTCACGCGCGTGAAAAACGCATCAAAACACATTGCACCCATGCGGTTAAAAACTGAACAACTGAACGCAATCGCAGACAAAACTAAATGAACTTCCTTGCAAAATGGTGCGAGTTTCCCAGAAGGCACCCTGAACGCATCCAGAGCCAATCTGTCATGCTCAAGTGAAAGAGGACTTAAGCCTCATGCACACGACCGTATGAAAAAACGGATCCGCAGAAAATATGGATGACATCCGTCTGCATTCGGTATTTAGCGGAACGGAACAGCTGGCCCCTAATAGAACAGTACTATCCTTGTCCGAAATACGGACATTTGGAAACGGAATGCACACGGAGTAACTTCAGGTTTTTTTTTTTTGCGGACCCATTGAAATGAATGGTTCCGCATACGGTCCGCCAAAAAACGGAACTGACACGGAAATAAAATACGTTCATGAGCCCTTAAAGTGAGGAAAATTGGCTTCTACCTCACAGGGGTTTTTTGCCTTCCTTTGGACCAACTTGAGGATAACAGGATGAACTGGATGGACAGATGTCTTTTTTCAGCCTTATAAGCTATGTTACATTTCTAAATTTTTAAAGCAGTTATTTGGACTTATACCCGATAACCCATTGGGTCCTGACCTGTGCCCCTGAACATGAAAACCCTACTAACATGTCCTCAATCCTGCTGCTGCTCCATTTCCAGATGCTCCCAGTCCCTGAGGGATGTGTTCATGGATTGGTTTTAATGGAGCTTTTGTGCACTTTTATAGTTTTAATTTTTCACTTACAGTTTCTGGTGCATTTTTTTCTGTAAAACCACCAGCTGAAAGTCTATGGGACCTATGAAACAGGGTGCACAATTGCTTTTTTTTGCTACTGCTGTTTTGGTAGTTTGATTGGTTGCTTGGTTGGTACAGTAGTTTGGTTGTTGTTTTTTTTTCTGGTGTTTTTCTGGCAAAAAAATGTGGTCCACAAACTTTAGAAAAAAAAATTACCCAAAACACCATACAATGCACAGTTTCTATGTATATATTTTCATGAAAATGCTCCTTAACATTCATTTATAAAGCTTTTTGTGAGCCAAATGTTAGGGCAATATCACTCATCTATGTGAACTTGGAGTTTCAGTCGCACAGGGGATTGAATTCTGCATATGTTTCAATTTTCAATTTTATTTATTCATCCGCTTGTTTAATTCAGAATCCAGTTTACAAGACATATACTGGAGTAAATTGTATATAAAATCCAGAAAAATGTGTGTACTGAGGGGGATAAATACTTTTGCAAGGCATTGTCATCATTTTTTATGTATAACTTTTATTTCCCTTAAAACACAATTTTATGTGGCAAAAAAATAAAAAATAGCGTTTAGTGTTCCTGCCTAATCGAGGTCTTTGCCTGCATGTAATTAAATACACCACCACAGGTGCTGTAGATCTAAAGATAAGCATACATCTTGCGGCAGGGAAACTTTGTGCCAGCTTGCTTGTGAATGATTGGGTTGTAATGGTTTATGATTATCTAATCAGATGCAGCTGCTTTTTTCTGACACAGTTTCTGTGTTAATATGCGGCACTACATGAATTCATTTCTAAATATCACAGACGCTTATGGACAAACTGCAGCTGCTTCTAAGTTTTCAAAAGAAATATATAGCAATAGATATTCAACTTGCGTGATACATACTTCAGTAAGATCTGTTTAGTTGTACTTTATTTTTTACCAACCAACTTCTCTGCACTGGAGTTGTGTGTGTGTGTGTGTGTGACTCTAATCTAAATCTACTCAGGTAAAAATCATATTCTAATGTGATATTGATTGTCTGGGTGCTGCCACATGTTCAGGTTTTTTTTAAGACAAAATGTTCAGCAGTTTTTGAAGACAAAATCAGGAATGGATTTAAAAAAGAGAGATAAGCTGTAACTGTCCTTTATATTCCTTTTATGATCCAAACTTCCAAATTACATAAAAAACTGAACCTGTTAGTAGTAGATATGTCTTATATTTTAAAGGGTTTCTGTCATCAGTTTGTACCCTATAAAACAGGTTGACATTTGCAATGTGCAAATGTCACCTGATGCCAAATATTTTAATTATATTAATTATACTGTCCCCATTTTTGTGGAAATCATACTTTTATAATATGTAAATTAGCTCCCTAGAAGCATGGGGGGCAGTAACCCTGCTCCTAGAATCGCCGTTTCCCCACCTCTAATAACGGCTCCTGTCTGTTGATTGACAGGGCCAGGCAGCTCGCTCTGTCTGCTGCCGGCCCTGTCCATGCCCGAAATCCTGCGCATGCACCGCGTGTCCTTCATTCGACGCAGGCGCAGTGAGAGAAGCAGGCTGCCGGGCTCCCGGCTTCCTCACTGCGCCTGCGCCGATAAACATGTCAGACCTCCTTCCATAAGGACAAAAAAACACTCTCTCCTACAAAAGTTACTTTGGTTAGCTGAGCGGATGTTGTTGGGGTCTTTGTGTGTATTTTTCTCAATAGGGAGATCACATAGTATACAGGAGGAGTACTGTTGTCCAATCAATGTTTCTGGGAAACATATATGCAAATTAGTACATCTTCTACCTTTCATCAGATAGGCTTAGTGTTCTCTTTCCTAAAATCCCAAAAGTATACAAATTAGAAAAAGCACTGACTGAACAGCTTGAGGCTACCACCAGGGTTCATTCATTGTTTTTCATAGTAAGATTTTCCCCTGGTCAAACTGTTGAATCAGTGCATTTTAATAAAGAAAAACTAATTTGCATACTGTTGGGTTTATGAGAAAGATATTTAAATTAGATGTTCTTCCAAAAAGAACACATAGGCCAATTTCACACAAATATATTCAGTGCGAGAAATATACAGAAACACAGTGTTATACATCATTGCTATGGGTCCATGTCATATTAGCAGCATTCAGGACAGGAAGTATTTCTGACACACAGAGTGTCACGGACATTCCTATGACAGAGAACAGGAGGTCTGTCAGATTGGCAACACGTGATATAATCTGACATGTTTTCCCTTTTTGTTGTTGGTATTTACCACACCCTTTTCCCTCAGGTGTTCCTGGTGTGGTAATTGTCCCTCCCCTATTTATTGCTTCTTCTCCCACTATTCCTTGCGGTTTAAAGATTCAGTTGTTGTTGTGGTATGCAGCAGTTTGGTTTTCAGCTGAGATCCTGGAGCCTCCATTTCTTCATTGAAAGATAAGTTTCCTTTTCCCTTCTGTGTGTTTTGTTACTTTTTCCTGTTGTTTTGTTATTAGGCCTAAGGGAGACTCCTGTTCGTCCTTCCTTTTGGAGGAACAGGTAGACTCATTCCTGTCATTAGTTCCAGGGTCCTATAGGGTCAGTTCTGTGTTTAGGTTCCTGTGTATGAACTTGCCTACATTTGAGGCCTGTTCATACTGGTAAATAGATAGGAATTGAGCCAGGGTTTCCTGTAGGAGGTGTCCATCTTCCTTGCTTAGTTTCTAGGCCTAATCTCCTTTCCCTCCTACGCTTGGTTTGGTTTTCCCCCCACACCAGCGCGTGACACAGAGTGTCTCACAGAGACACATAGAGTGTTTCTCTTGCTGAATACACGTGTGTGAAATTTTTTAATGCTTTTCTGATGCCAGTAGAAGTAACATATGCTAGCATATATATTTCTCCCAGAAATCTAGAGCAATGTTGGCTGGACTACAATACACCTCATGCATACTAGCTGGTCTCCCTAATGAGACAAAGCACTCCCATGGCCCCAACAAAGCCACTCAGCTAACCAGGGCAACTTTCTCTTAAGACACTCGGTACTGACTTGCATGTCTCATTTTGAGAAATATTACATCTCTCTCAATGAATAATAAGAAATTTGAAATGCATGCACAAATTGATAGAATCACTATGCTGGTCTCTAGTTGAGGCTTTATTTTTATGCCATTTGTATTTTAGATTATTTGGGTTTTCATAATAAATATTTTTAATAAAAATTTGTTTTTCATACTTTTTCATTTTTATTGGCATAAAATGCAACTTAAACACTTTTCAAAAAAAATGCCACCTTTCTGTTGTGTTCCTTTGCATATAGTAAATACATAGTTTATGGTCGCCCGGGCAGGGCTAGAGCTGCAGCTTGGTCTAGTTGCGATTTTTTTTTCTTTAATCTTTATTTTCTTTTTATTTATTTATTTTTTTATACTTAGTGCCTCCCAGGTCATACAAGACATTGTGGGACATTTTAACATGATTCTTACTGTTCATTTGGGTTAGCCCCAGTCACAGAGGGAATATAATCTCCTGACATGCACTGCAGAGCTGATCTAGGGGTAATAAGTTCCAGCAGCTCTGGCATTCAATGATCACATGATCATTAGCCCTGGAGGAAAAAAGCAACATTGAGCTGCCTGATCCGTATACACAGCGCACATTGGGTGCTTTATATACAACAATAGGCAAGACAGGGGCAGAAATAAAACATCTCCACCTTCTCCCTGTGGAGCCCGGATGTCACTTACAACTGGTTCCCCATTAATGCATCATCTCTACAGCTGCTAGTTTAATGCAGGCTTCCTAGACATTTATAGTCTATGTGCAGCCCACAAGTTGTTAGGGAATGTAAATGCAAAAAAATAATTATAATAATTGGCTGGATTTATATATGAACAATATTCTTCTTTGGAAAAAACGTTTAATTACTTCCACATTGCATGACTAAGGTGAATTTACTTTTGGTCCACTAAGATCTAGTGCTCAGTCAAGGATAAAACACTAACTCTTTAAAAACTTTTATTATTCATATAAAATATATAAAATGTTTGATAGACCGTTAATCTAATCTTCTAGGACCTAACTATTCACACAACCTCTATGTATACTAAAATCAATCTGTGCATCCTCGATTTGCCATGATATTTACTAGAGATGAATGAATTGAATGGAATTTGATCCGAATTTCAGGAATTATTCGATTTGCACCGAATCCGAGTTTCCTGATGATTTGTGGTAAAGAATCTAATTTTTTTTACCTTAAATGGCAGCTGCACGGATATGGAAGAAGGAACTATGGGGAGGAGGGATCACCCACAATGCCATGCATACAGCCAATCAGCAGCCAGCCAGCCCTGTGATGTCACAACCATATAACTAGCCTCAGCCATCTTGGATTCTGCCATTCTCCAGTGAACTTAGGGAGAGACATTAGCAGGCGCTAGGGAAAGTGGTAAAAAAAGTTATGAAATGTATATCGCTCAATAGAAGTGTAGGGAAAGCATAGGGAGGAAAGTATTGAAGCAGAACAGGGTTCAAAAGGGGTGTTTAGAGACAGGGTAATAGAAAAAATCCTATTACACCTTGTTGCAGTGACTGGGGTTTAAAATTGCCATGATACAGCTACTCATTTCATGTTTACAATAGATCATACCTCTGTAATTCTGATTATTGGGGTCTTATTAACTCTTGTGCGCTGTAGTTACATTTAGTAAAGCCCTTTTTTGTTGTTTTAGTGTTGGAAAAAAGAAAGGACTTATTAGCTGTTGTGTGGTGAAGTAGGATACTTACAGCCCTTTTTGGCCTGTATTAGTGCCCAAAAAAAGTTTTAAGTGGTGTACAGCGCCAAAGCTATATGTTGTAAAGCCTTATATCATTTATTAGTGGTGAAAGATACCAAATTAGCCGTTGTGTGCTGAAGTGGGAAATTTACAGCCCTTTGTAGCGTTTATAAGTGACAATAAAAAAGTTTTACTTGGCGTACAGTGCCAAAGTCAAATTTTATCAAGCCTTCTGTCATTTTAGTGGTCCAAAAAAACTTATTAGCCATTGTGTGCTGAAGTGGGAAAATTGCAGCCAGTTTTTATCTTCAGGACCAAGTCACATTTTGCTAATCTGACATGTTTCATTTATGTGGTAATAACTTTGGAACACTTTCACTTATCCACGCCCTTCTGAGATTGTTTTCTCATGACACATTGTACTTCATGATAGTGATAAATTTGAGTCAATATGTTTTACTTTTATTTATTTAAAAAAAACTAAATTTACAGAAATTTTGGAAAAAAATGTGATTTTCTAAATTTGACTTTCTCTAGTTTTCTGACAGATAGTGGTACCTCACAAAATAGTTCTTACTTTACATTTCCCATATGTGTACTTCATATTTACATCATTTTGTAATTTTTTTTTTTTAGGACGTTAGACGACTTAGTTTAGAAGCAAATTTTAAACTTTTCCAAAACCTACTTTTTTAAGGACCAGTTCAGTTATAAAGTCACTTTGTAGGTTAACATAGTATAAACCACCCATAAATGACCCAAATTTTAAAAATAAGTTATTTAAAACTGACTTTACAAACTTTTTTTAACCCTTTAAGTATTCCACCTGAATTAATGGAAAATCAAGGTAAATTTTTAAAATTTCACTTTTTTTTGCAGATTTTTTCATTTAGATCAATTTTTCTTGCAACCCAGCATGGGTTAACAGCAAAATAAACCTCCATATTTGTTACCTTGATTCTTAAGTTTACAGAAACACCCCATATGTGGTCATAAAGTGCTATATGGGTGCACAGCGGGGCTCAGAATGGGAGGAACACTTTGTAGCTTTTGAAGGGCAGATTTTGGTGGAATAATTTTCAGGCACCATGTTGCATTTGAAGGCACCCTGAGGTACCCCAACAGTGAAAACACCCCAAAAGTGACCCCATTTTGGAAAATACACCCCCCAAGGAATTTGTCAAGGGGTATACTGAGCACTTTGGCCCAATAGCCATTTCATAGAATTTAGACAAACTTGGCAGTAATAATGAAAAATGTCATATTTTACAAGAATATCTCAATTTAGGCCCATTTTTTTATTTTAACAAGGGGTATAAGGAGAAAATCCACCCCATAATCTGTTACCCATTTTCTCCTAAATATGGCAAACCCCATATGTGGTTGAAATGTGCTGTATGAGCACACAGCGGGGCTCAGAATGGGAGGAACACCGTGTGGCTTTTAGAGGGCAGATTTCACTGGAATAATTTTCAGGCACCATGTTGCATTTGAAGGCACCCTGAGGTACCCCAACAGTGAAAACATCCCAAAAGTGACCCCATTTTGGAAAATTCACCCCCAAAGAATTTGTCAAGGGGTGTACTGAGCACTTTGACCCAATAGCCATCTCATAGAATTTAGACAAACTTGGAAATAATAATGAAAAATGTAATATTTTACAAGAATATCTCAATTTAGGCCCAATTTTTTTAATTTGAACAAGGGGTATCAGGAGAAAATCCCCCCCCTCATAATCTGTTACCCATTTTTCCTAAATACGACAACACCCTATATGTGGTTGAAATGTGCTGTATGAGCACACAGTGGGGCTCAGAATGGGAGGAACACCATGTGTACTTTTGGAGGGCAGATTTTGCTGGAATAATTTTCAGGCACCATGTTGCATTTGAAGGCACCCTGAGGTACCCCAACGAGGCTCTAGGAGTGATAGAACATAAAAGGAAATCGAAGAAATGCCTCATTTAATAAAATGACACCCTTCAATGCATTCATCTAGGGGTAAAATGGGAATTGTTAAGGTTTTTTGTTATTTGTATTTTTTTTGGGGTGGGAGCTATTATTGGACTATCAAATGGAAAAATGCTAACCTGAAAATGTCCTCCCATGGATTAATTAAGAAATTAATGAAATTAACTTGAATGGATATCAGTGGAGGTGTGATAAACTTGAAAGCACTCTCCAATGCAGACGCCCGGTTTAGAGGGGCAGGTCTTACAGTAGTGAGTGGTGTCTTTCCTAATCCCTCTAATCGAGCAAACTCGACACCTTTTTTGGAGTCGCCTTTTTTTTCTGTGGGGGGAAGTACTCCAGGGAAACGCTGCCCATGTATTATTCTTGAGACCCCAGAAGCACTGCGGATAGAAATACTGCCCTCTCTTTCCTGAACGCCAAAAATCAATTTTTTAATTATTTTTTCCTGAAATTCCAAAAAGGTACCCCCATGACCAGCTGTTCTATGGATGACAAAGACATTATATAGTGACACTTGGATTAGGTAACCAACTATTTTTTTGTACCACATCTTAGATTTTCTTAAAGCACTGTAGGGCTATAGTACTTGGTCTGAAAGATCCACTCCGCCCATGAACTTATTGTAATCCTGGATACACACAGGCTTGATGTTCTGCTCTGTGGTTCCTCGGACTGGGACTGGGGTGGACTGATTTGCATGGATGGTAGTTAACACAAGAACATCCCGTTTGTCCTTATATTTTAGCAGCATCAAATTTTCTGATCAAACAGCGATGCTTTCCCCGCGACGCACAGTCTGGTCAATAAAGGATTTAGTGAGCCCTTTTTGATTTCTTCTAATTATGCCACATGTGACTATGCCTCTGGCAGCAAGGCACTTCAGGAGAGGGACACTATTGTAAAAGTTGTCCAAATATAGATGGTATCCGTAGTTCAGCAGGGGGTGGACTAAATCCCATACTATCTTCCCACTTATACCCAGAACCGGGGGACAATCGGGTGGCTCAATTTTCGAATATTTTCCTTCTTAAATACAAAAGTGCAGTATATACCCAGATACACTTTCCCACACCTTATACAACTTCACACCATACCTAGCCCATTTATTGGGCAGGTACTGGCGGAAATGTAATCGGCCTTTGAAGTGGACCAATGATTCATGCACTGAGAGGCATTTTTGGGGGGTATATACTTGACTAAATTTTGAATTGTAGTGGTCAACCACTGGCCTAATTTTAAAGAGTCTGTCATAACTGGGGTCGCTTGGGGGTGGGCATTCATTATTATTGCTGAAGTGTAGAAATCTTAGAATAGCATCGAAACGGGTCCGGGGCATGGCAAGACAGTAAAGAGGGGTGTGATGAAGAATATCTTTGTTCCAATACGAACGTATTGTTAGTTGTTTTGTAAGGCCCATGCTTAGGAGAAGTCCCCAAAACTTTTGCATTTCTGTCGTGTCAGTAGGGGTCCATTTGTGGAGCCTTGCCATATAACTTTCTGGATGGGAGGCAATAAATTATTCTGCATATATATTTGTTTGTTCCACCATCAGGTTAATTAAGTCATCAGTGAAGAATAGTTTGAAAAAAATAATTCCACTGAAACCTGTGGTATCTACATTGATGCCTGGAGTGGCGTTAAATTCAGGTACCTGGGGCACATAGTTATCTGTGGGGTTCCATGAAAAATCACTTGTACGGGGCTGTGACTGCGCACTACCCCTAGGACACCTACAAGGGGGTTCATCATTACATGATTCACTCGAGGAAGATGACACTAAAAATGTCACTTCATCTCCACTGTTGGAGTCAGTGTCCTCAAAAAGCACGGCATATGCCTCTTCAGCAGTGAAAAAATGTTTAGTCATTTTAAACTGTAAACTAATGTATATATTTTTTTGTCTTTTTTATTTTTGTAATCTTTTTTTGTTTTTTTTTATTTTTAAATAGAACAGCTAAGTAAAATCTTGTATATCCTTTAGGTTAAAAACTCCCTGAGTCACTTGACAATTATTGACAGGTGTCACAATTAGCACAGATGGCTGGCGATGAGCCTCTGGAGGCTGAAAATTATATACAGGGGTCTAGGATGGGGCACAGAGTAGTGCCAATATCCGTACTGGGGCAGAACAAGGGTCAATGTATTATTTTACAGTTATAGGTGGCACAAATCCAGGAGACTTATATTTTACGGAATGGTGCCACTTAAGCACAGGACACAAGTATGTAGACACAGGAGAATGGCACACATAGTTACAGGGTTATTTTTTTTTGTTTTAAATGTAACTTGGGAGTGTGTGACAGGTGATTTAACGGACAGACAGACTGGTGTGACAGGTGTCTTGACGGACGGATTAAAGCGACAGGTGTCTTGACGGACGGACTGATGGAACTGACAGGTGTCTTGACGGACGGACTGATGTAACTGACAGGTGTCTTGACAGACGGATTAAAGCGACAGATCTCTTGACGGACGGACTGATAGAACTGACAGGTGTCTTGACGGACGGATTAAAGGAACAGGTGTCTTGACGGACGGACTGATGGAACTGACAGGTGTCTTGATGGATGGATTAAAGCAACAGGTGTCTTGACGGACGGACTGATGGAACTGACAGGTGTCTTGACGGACGGATGGAACTGACAGGTGTCTTGACGGACTAGACAGGACGGATCTGTCACTGATGGGCAAATCAGGCACAGAAGAGTGGCAAATCGGCACTGAAGGGGTTAATTATGTATGATGCAGAGGATGATGTGACAGGGGATGTTTTATGTGGCAGAACTGATGTGACAGATCACAGTGTGATGACACAGAAGTGATCTGTCACACTTATTAGGTCAAAGAAGAGTGGCGCTGAAAGGGTTACTTTTTACTGGATGCTCGTTTTCACTGTGTCTCCTTCTCTGATCACTTCCCTGACAGGAATGGGTACGATCAGAGAAGGAGACAAGCTCGATCCTCCCTAAATTGGCATTGTGCGCTGTGATTGGTCGCTCTGTGTTAAGTGACCAATCACAGTGATCGCCGGCCGGTGAGAGATGCGATTCGCCACTGGCCGACGTCATTGGTTGCCTAGCAACCACAGCGCTGCAGCTTTGCTGAACTGTCTCCGCGTCGCTCCGTGCGGTGACAGTGTCAGCATATCACGTACATGCACGTGGGAATGCGGTAAAGCACCACATTCCCCTGCGTACATGTACGTGATATTGCGGGAAGGGGTTAATGGCAAAATGTTTTACTTGGTGTACAGCGCCAGTCAAATTTTGTCAAACCTTCTGTCATTTTACTGGTGGAAAAAAAACTCATTAGCCATTGTGTGGTGAAGCGGGAAAATTACAGCCCTTTGTAGCCTGAATTAGTGGCAAAAAAAGTTTTATTTGGCGTACAGTGCCGAAGTTATATGTTTTAATCCCTTCAAGCGACAGCCAGTTTGGACCAAATGCCGGAGCCCCATTTTTCAAATCTGACATGTGTCACTTTATGTGGTAATAACTTTAGAACGCCTTTACTTATCCAAGGCATTCTGATATTGTTTTCTCGTGACACATTGTACTTCATGATAGTGGTAAATTTGAGTTGATATATTTCTCCTTTTTTTAAAAAAAATCCCAAATTTTTCAAAAATTAGGAAAAATTCATAATTTTCTAAATTTTAATTTCTCTTCTTTTAAGACAGATAGGAATCCCTCATAAAATAGTTATCAGTCATCATTCCCCATATGTCTACTTTATGTTGGCATCACTTTGTAAATGTCATTTTTAGAGATGAGCGAGCACTAAAATGCTCGGGTGCTCATTATTCGAGACAAACTTTTCTTGATGCTCGGGTGCTCGTTTCGAGTAACGAACCCCATTGAAGTCAATGGAAGACTCGAGCATTTTTGCAGGGGACCAAGGCTCTGCCTAGGGAAGGCTGGGTGAAAACCTGGAAACATCAGAAAATGATGGAAACACCACGGAAATGGACAGGAAACAGCAGGGGCAGCATGCATGGATGCCTCTGAGGC